>JAWLRI010001104.1:73222-86828 GCA_034781795.1 Crypturellus tataupa
CCCTGCGTGTGCAGGGCGGTTGGACTAGATGACCTCTAGAGGTCCCTTCCAACCTTAGGCATTCTATGATTCTATGATTTTCAAAAAATGCAATTTTAGCCAAATTATTTTTCACTAACTCCATACTTGCTTCTCCTTATATTTGCATGCAGATAGTAGACATCTAAGAACTCCCAGAGAGAGGCTTTTGTATTTGATAGTATTTGAATCTTCAAAGTGATTCAAATACTATCTCTAAGGGACTACACTAATCAGCAAGTTGCAAGCTTTGAAAGAGAACACCTTGACAGCCATCATTCTTCTCACTTTTTTTGTCTCTGCTTCCTTCAGGAAGGCCCTGTATATATAAAACAGGTGTTTATATATACTGGGTAAAAAATAGGGAATATATTGTTTTTTGAATACTCTTTTAAGGTATTTCACATTCAGTGTATATGAAATGATATCTTTTCATAGACATGCTGTGAAGGAATCTCCTTGGGAACAACTCTGAGGAAATAATCTGTTATGTATATTTAATAAAGGGATAGGAAATTTCAAGCAAACCACCTTGTATTGATTTTTAAGCCTTACGTGCATACCAGTTTCCTAAGAAAATGTAATGTATTCTCCAAGAAGTAGCTCTAGATTAATCTGTCCGCATTTCATTTGGGAAAGTATTTTCTCCAAATAAATCTGAAGAAAGATATAAGAACTGACAATGAATTGGTAAGCATTATTTTTTTTCCAGGATGGAGATACTATGGAAGATAAAGCATCGTATATGTACAGAGACAAGAATTCCATGAAAAGTTAGTGCTGCTAAGATCATTTGTCACAGATATATTATCTATTATATATAAGAACAGTTCTTGTTTCTCATAATTTCCACTTCCATTAATCTATTTTCTGTAGGATGTAGAGGGTAAAATGTTACTACAAAAATGTTAACAACGAATGAATGGTTATTACCATGCTCTGCTATCAGAAATGTGGCTTTGCGTGTTAGCAAATTAAATAAATGCTTAAATCTTCATGTGAATTATGTTGACACCTGAAGAATGGAATCTTACAATCATACAAGAAATAGTCATTCAGGTGTCATTTAAGATATTCCCATAAGTATTTAGACCTTTGGAGAACAAAATGAGTATTCTTTTGTTCAGACATGTTTTGTTTGGACGATCTTTTGGTCACTTTCATTTCCTATCTCTCCCTTCAAGGCCTGAAAAGATACCTGAGGAAACACACAAAATGAAAAAGAAAATTAGAAAGGGACCTTAAAGATATTTGTAGAGGGTTTCCTATTGCAAGGGCAAAGACAATCACAAATCTGCTGTATATGCATTAGCAAATTGGATACTCAGGCCATGAATGCACAAAAGGACATCCCACAGAGGCATTTATTCAGTTGTGCTTCACAGCAGCTGGTGTTTCAACCCAGTCGAACCATTAAAAAAAAGAGATGTGCCCCACCACCAGTGTGATCATAGAAAGGGAGTTGCAAACGTCTCTGAGAGCAAAGAACTAGTAGCAGCAGTAGCCAAATAGCTCTCTCTGCTCCTGTCACCTGTACTAAGGAAAAAACAGCAAAATTAACAACACAAATAGCATTAGCAAACCAAAGCAAGAACAATCTATAGAACTGTACAAACTGCGGCAATACTGCAGCTCAGCACTGCTCCTGCAGCATTATATCAACGAGGCATCTGAAACCTTGGTAAATGGAGTTTGCAAAAGCACCGCTAGCAGCCTGGATTTCAGGCTTCTCTGCAACAATATTAATGAGCTGTTGGAATGCTACTGACATTTAAAATGCCACAGCTTTCTGTGCTAGCGCCAGATTGGGTGGTTTCTATGTTCCTGGAAAGAAGACAGAGATTAATCATGATAAATAGAAGGAAATTATGGTGTTTAATTTGAATTTGGGATTATTAATCTTCATTATTTTGCCTGTCTTTTGAAAAGGTTTGTTTTATTTTATAGTCTGAAAGTGTCCTTCAATTTAAAAACATCTAAAGTCCATAGTCATTTCCTTTTTATAGGTATTGTATTTTTAATAACAAAGAATATGTATTTTTTATAATTCTGAAGCATGAGAATCTAACTTTTTCATGTTTTTCTTCCATGATCTCCTGAAATCAAATTCATTTTCCCTTTTCCATTTGCCTTTTATTTTGTTTTTTTTACCCAGAGAAGGATGTTCAACATGGCAGGTCCATTCCCAGAATGAACAGGACTCTTGAAAGTCCCCCAGAGAAATATAAAGAACAGAATTGCCTCTCCTCCTAAAATAAATATCTAAGATCTTCTTGTAGACAAAGTTTTAAAAACCTCTAGTGTTTCTCTCACCTAAGTTTAGTTGGCTCTGAAGAGACTTTCCCTGGCTACATAAGGAAGTGAGGTAATTCAGAAGGATTATTTTACCAGGCATATAAGATTTAGTCAAAAATTAACTGCTCTAGTGAAGTATTCTAAAGCCTGATATATAGAAAAGTTGGTGACTGAAGCAAATTATTTTTGTTTTCCTTAATCCGTGATGTCTCTATCAAAACCAGATATATACTAGAGATTTTATTCCAAAATTATACAATTAATTCTTCTGTGTGACACATATCCTGTGAGGCATACTGAGAATTTATTTGGTGTTCCTGTACAGCTCCTTTATGTAAAGAGAATTTTTTAAAAGTATAAATTAAACAGCACTAAGTGGGGGTTGAGACAGTTTTATTTTTGATGTTAACAAGAGATTTTTCAAACAAACAAACAAACAAATCAATTCAAACATGCTATATATCTAGAAAAACGGTAAGAATTTAAGATACTGGGGAACGAATAGCTTCTAAATAGAAGAAAAGCAAAGCAGGGAGAAAAACTAAAGACTTCACTGTTTTCCTTGATTTGGGTGTAGCTCCTTTTTAGTGTTAGAGGAAAATTATTCTGCCCCACCCCACCCCACCCCACCCCCCTTTTTTTTTGTCCAGTTTAACAAATAGATAGGAAAAGAACTAGCAATTCCTTTCCAATTCCTTTCTCAGAGCTGTGCAGTGTATGTGTTTTAACATGGAAAACCTGCTGCTGATAAAGCAGGAGAAGTACAAAAGTGAGCACTCACAATGGCAGATAAGTTGGCAAAGAAACGGCTTGGATTTTTTCCAAGTAATTCTAATATGTTGCTCTATGCTTGCAGTGTGGTCATCCAGCAGGCGTGTTCAGGTAAATCTCTATTTGCTGCCTGAATGGCCACAATAATACTTGAACTATGAAGGAAGAACGCTGTCTGGCCTCTCCTTAGCAGGCAGGAAGATCCTTTTGGGGTAGAGCTGTTGGATTATGACATGCAAACCGAAGAAGTTGTGTAGCTTTTCAGGAATTCCTCAAATGCTCTTGAAGAAGAAAATTTGGATTGAGGATTGTGGCAATGCCAAGACGGACACAGACTCCGAATCATAAAATCATTGTGGTTGGAAAAGAGCTCCGAGATCATCAAGTCCAACTGTAAACTATGCCTACTAAATCTTAGAAAAGAGTAAAATTTTGGGTTGGTTTGGTTTTAGCTGTGACTGACAGAATTTCTACTTTGTTTCCATTCAAATTTAAAACATGACTCAAAAATCTCTAATTTCTATCTTCAAATAATTCCTATTAATAAGATACGTAAATTATACCAGTTCTTTCTCTAATGGATATAGAAAGGGATGTAAGGATAAAAACACAAGCATTGATTAAAAGAAAGAAGGAGTAACTATATTACTATCCTACCTCCCCCAGAGATTAAGATCTAGTTCTTATTTCCAGGGCAAGCAATGAGTGGAGACCTAATGATTACAGTTGTGTTGTGTGGGCTTCCCATGTTCCCCATACATGCACACACATATATATAAGCTGTTATGCTACGGGAACTATATATATATATGTATATATACACACACATATATACATATCCAAAATATATGCGGAGATATATATATATAGTTCCCATAGCATAACAGCTTCCTATTTCAGGGGATTCAGTTAAACTTCCAAGAAATCTAGTGAGTCTATAGCCATAGAAATTTCTATTTAAACTTTCTTCTCAAAAATGCATTTGTATCCTAACAAATAAAAGGAATTTTTAAGAAAACTCTAGCAAATAAAACCAACCCCTGAAGCAAAAATTTTCATCTGAAAAAAGGAAACTGACAGATATTGCCAGATGTTCCCTAAAGACTTTGCTACTGCTAGATATATATTTTTTTAATATGCAAGATGTTTAAATAGACAGTAGTAAAAATTCCCAAGGAAGAATAGTCATGAATTGTTTCCTTCAGGCTCTTTCCTGTGCCCATTTCTGATCAACAGTCTCATAGGGCTCCAGCACCCAGAAATCTTGTGACTGGATTTTCTATGTAAAGGCTGCATCACATACATGAATTACCTAGAGAGACCAATTTTAATTACATCGTGTCCAGATGATATTGTCACTCTTTCCTCTAATATAACTCTGGTGCTGAGTGGGCAAAGTGTGGGTGAACAAAGTAGTAAAACCTAAAAGCATCAGTGATGGCAAAGATAATCAAAGAAACCTTAGGTCTGATATGCTTATTTATTTTTCATTCAAAATGCAGAACCTGTGGCTGACTGATATCTGAGTCACTTCAAGCATAGAGCTGGGTGGAATTTGAAGTTAAAAGGGAGAGATGTGTAAAAAACCTAAATGTTTACTGACTGAGAGAAATTACATAGGGTGACATACAGGGCTATAATTAGGATGAAAGGGAAAATACAGGTTGACTATCAGGAAACAAGCGGAGATGTGTTAAAACAGAATATTCTACAAACAAAGCATACTGGAAAACTCTAAAAAACACTCTGTACTCAGTGTTACCATTCATGAGATTCTTTTATGCATGTCATAATATGCACTGTATTTCTCACAACTCTTAAGTCCTGGATCCCTACCAAGAGATCTCAAAGAACTAGGTTTTCATCTCCAAAACTTAGTCTGTGTATTGGGTCTCTGAGGTTAACAAAATAGACTTGCCCAAAAAGAGCACAAGAGCACAAGAGAATGAATGATTTCAACTCTGAAACAAGCAAAAATATATATTATTTGTAAATATTATTTTTTTAAAAGACAGATATAATTGTTCAGAGTGGTGATTTACGAATGTGAGATCTTGAGGTAAGCGAGAGTACTAAAGGGGAGGCTTCTAATGAGCTAGTAAAATCAGCTAGTTGCTGATAATTCAAAGAGATAAAAAAAGAGTTCGCTGAGCAAGTTTGCAGATGACACCAAACTGGCAGGAGTGGTCGACACTCCGGAGGGCTGTGCTGCCCTTCAGAGAGACCTAGACAGGTTGGCAGAGAGGAACTTCATGAGGTTCAACAAGGACAAGTGCAGGGTCCTGCACCTGGGGAGGAATAAACCCAGGCACCAGTAGACATTAGGGCTTGACCTGCTGGAAAGCAGCTCTGCACAGAGGGATTTGGTAGTCCTGGTTGACAAGAAGTTAACAATGAGGCAGCAATGTGCCCTCATGGCCAAGACGGCCAATGGGATCCTGGCTGCATCGGAAGGAGCGTTGCCAGCAGGTCGAGGGAGGGGATCCTGCCCCTCTACTCAGCTCTGGTGAGGCCGCACCTGGAGTATTGGGTGCAGTTCTGGGCTCCCCAGTACAAGAGGGACGTGGAGCTTCTAGAAGAGTCCAGCACAGAGCGACCAAGATGATTAGAAGATTGAACATCTAGCATATGTGGAAAGACTAAGTGAGCTGGGCCTGTTTAGCCTAAAGGAGAAAAGACTGAGAGGGGATCTGACCTACATGTACAAGTACCTGAGGGGTGATTGTAGACAGGATGGGGCCAAACTCTTCTCTGTGGTGACCAGTGACAAGACAAGGGGTAATGGGTACAAGTTGAAACACAGGCAGATCCATCTCCATTTGAGGAAGAACTTCTTTCCTGTGAGGATGAAGAGCTCTGGCACAGGCTGCCCAGAGAGGTTGTGGAGTCTCCTTCTCTGGAGATCTTCAAAACCTGCCTGGATGCCACCCTGTGCCCTGTGCTCTAGGTGTCCCTGATGGAGCAAGGGGGTTGGACTAGATGATTTCTAGAAGTTTCTTCCAACCTCGACCATTTTGTGATTCTGTGATTCTGTAAAATGATTTGAATTGTTATGATAAATACAGATAATGGCAAGTTTCACATAGACTTTCCAGTAAGACAATAGATGGTTAGCCTGATTGATTTTTTTATCCAAATTTGATTTTTATTAAAAAAAAATATCCTGGACAGTTCATTGGACATGAACTTACACGGAAATAATTTCAAAATAGGCCTTTTTTTGTTTTCTTTTCAAATTCATTGGGTTCTATCAAATCTGTGAAGTTCAGTGTGTATTTATTAGTTATTGAAATAAATATATAAATCCTACACTTTTCTTTTCCTGTGTTGTCTATCACCAACAGGTCTCTTACTCATTAACTTTCTAAACAAAAAAACACCGAGTTACTGAAGCTGCACTATATTGTGTTACATAAATCTTATGGACCCAGGCAGTTCATCAGTCTCAGTGGAGGAACAGATTTTTTTCTACATATCCAATACCCAGAAGAGACCTTAAATACTTAGACCTTTTTACCATGGAAATTATGCCTTCTCCACTTCCTCAGCAGGAAGATCTATGAGAATTTTATTCATAATTTATCATTAAGATAATTAAAGTTTAGAACAGATTAATGAGGCAGAGTATAGAACATTATCATCGCCAATTTTTAAGTAGAACTTTGATAAACATCTGGTGAGAATAGCCTCAGTACTCTCTCATGTTGGAAGTTGGACAGGATGATCTCCTGACGTCCTTGACAGCTGCCAAAGTTTAGAGTGATATTAGTTCTGTCTTTTCAAATGTTAAGAAGAATTGCTCTTTGTTTACACTTTTTTTTTTAATTAATATGCACTGCTGTATAAAGCTTGCTGGACTCTCAAGGCCATTTTAACATTGACATAATAGTAAAATATTATTATATTAATTAGTAATAGCAGGAGACATTTCACAAAGAAAAAAAAAAGAAAAAAGAAAACAGGAGATGGGTATTTTTTTAATAAAAGATCTAGTTTAAAATTACCACAACCTGGTGGTCTTTTCTCAGAGACCAGAGTAGCGCTTACAAATAATTTTTATTTCATTTTCTGAAATATTACTTCACTTCCCTGTGTTTCAAAATGCTCACATTGATAGATTTTGTTTCCTTGATACCTTTATGTAGAAAATATTCATACTATCTGAAAGTGTTCCTATATATTTGCACAATATACACAGTGGTTGCCCATGTTAAAAGAGTGTAACATTAGTTAACATTAAGTACAACAATTTTCCATTGAAAATATATTTGACATAAATAAAATATTTTCCAGATCTATTATTACTCTTCTGTTGTTTTCAATGGATGCATTTATACATTTGCATTTCATTTGATAATGTCAAAACATTTTAGAAAGGACCCAATTATTCTAATTTTAGCTTTTCAAAAGTTAAACATCTAGTTAAAGTTGATTATCCTTTGCAGATTTTTGTCTGTCCCACTTTTAAATGTGTCATCAATATTATAACTCCTTGTGTGTAAATAAACACTCTCAGAATAAGATTATTTTTATGAATACTGTATATATTCTAGTAATGAAAAATATTACTGTAAAAGACAGACAGAAAGCAAGGTATTTGTTAATAGTAAGAAAAGATTTTTTTTTGAAATTTAATGTACCCAGGACATAGGAATTCCACTTTCTTTTAACAACTCGGATAAAGATTACCAGCACTACTGGTAGACCAAGATTAGTACTTACTTGGCCTTTTCCTATCCTCTTTCTTTCCTCTCCATCGTTTCCACTGCTCTGACCTTGTATATCCATATTCTGACTTCCAAAAGCATCTTTTTCAACTCTGTATGGAAAGTTAGGTAGGAGCATGTCTGCTTAGAGCTCCGTGTTGCTCACAAGAGCCTTGATAAACACTTTTTTCTGCAGCTAACATCTGTGAACTTGGGAATGGTCGAGAATAGCTCTGTTTTATTGCATTTTTGAGGAACAATTTAATATATTTTTAGCAAGGAATTGCTGGGCTTCCAGTACTAATATTTTTAGAATCCCTACGTTTGATGATTTTGTGGAATATATTAGAACTATTGTACAAAGATGGCAACTTCGCTATTAATTTCTCATGAAGATGTCTTCCTCCTTAAATTGAATTGTCAATTGACAAATCATCTTGCATCATGTAATGCAAATAGGAAGAACAAATTAAACAAAAAATCAGGAGTTTACAACCCACTCATCATTCATTATGTTTGCCCATCTAACTCAGAAGTACCCCATATTTCTTTGTCTTTATGACTTGAAAGTTGTTGCTTTTGTGTCTATTGTATCACTAAGGAGAATCAGTCATGAGGATTCACTCTTATTTCATGTCTTAAACCCAGATGCCTTTAATCTTGTTACATGGCCAGTTGGCCAGATGGCCTGGGACCAAAGTACCCAAGAAAAGCAGGTGGTTTCTAACTCATGGTCTTGGCACAGATTTAGAAACCTACAAACACAACATATCTTAAATGATAAAAAAGAATCAAAACAATATCTTACAAAGAGTCTCATAAAAAGTTTGGCAATATTTTGCACATATTTATGTACATCATGCCTCATATATGCTTAAAACTGTTTTTTTAAATGCCACTTAGGACATGTAATGTATTATTTTGCATATCTATCTTTGCAGAGAATAAATGCTGGTAATGTAGGAAGATATAAAAACATGGGACTAAAAGTGATTCTGCAATATTTTTGTGGGAGGGGAGAAGAGGTGAATTTGTTTGCAATTGCAAATATAGTTTGCAATTCTGTATCATAAGGCACAGCTAGCTAGAGCTTTCCAAAGAGAGCAGGTAAAGAGAGGAAAGTTATCCCAGATTAGTTAATCCCAGTTCTAACTACGATGCAGCTGACGAAAACTGATGCTGTGAGCCAACATTCAGATAACAACTGGATGCCAACGTGATTCCCACTGATGCATCCTCAGATGAGTTCTGTAAAAAGACTTGGTACCCAAGTAAGGCTTCAGAAGGCTTTCAGTGTACCTGTTAGGGAAATATTTTTAGACAGCAACAGAAGGCTCTGATGTCAGGAGATGAAGACAACCCAAATACAAGGGTTTGAGGTTTGTCTCTGCATGTAGTAGACAGTATGTGTTTGAGCAGCAGAAAGATTTAAAACATTGGAATTTCAAGTCAAACATAGATGGGGATCATACTCCCTACTTATGTGTAGATCAGGATAGTCCATGAGTAAGGATGTGAAAACAGCTTCCCAAATCCAAAGTCTCAACCCTTCCACCCTTGCACTTACAATGTGATGTATAACCAGGACACCACCAAAATCTATTTGCAGATGGCTGATTGCATGGCTTTTTGCCAGATGTGCTCTAAACATACTTATCATACATTGTCCCACAAGGAGAATAAGTAGAGAAGGCCTGGGTTGAGAAACTTAAGAATCTGAGAAACCTAAGTTTTCATGTATTTTTATGATGCTGATAAGAATAGACCATAAATGTTTCTAAAGTCCACATTAGTGTTTAAATATTCTGCACAGGTAACCTTGGTGCTCACATTCATCTTTACAACGAAGACTCAAAAGCCATAAAGTTCAAAGACTGTATGTTGCCCATTTTCCTTTGAAGAAATTGTTAGTTCAGTTCTACTAGTGTAGTTTAGCCAGGCTATGTCAATGAAGTTTAGGAATGAATAATGTCTTTTACTGATGTGGCAATTAATGATTCATTTACTTTCAAAATAAGGAAATAAAAAGCTTCATCAATCTCAAAATGCTGTTTTCATTTCATTATAAATAATGTTACATAAGTAAAACAGTTTTTGGAAAGCTTCTAGCACGAAAATGCAGAAGGTAAATCAATAACTTTTTTACTTTCTTTTTTGAAAATATGTTTTTTACATATTTAGTAATAAATATGTTTTCCAACAGACGTTTGTAAGCCTTGTCTTTCCCCTTGCTCTTCTTTTCAGTGACTGTATAGATATTTCATTAGATTCAAGCAAAGACTGATACCCCATCAGGATATTGCATATGCATCAACAGATCATCCCATCTCTAAAAGCTAACATATGAATAAAATATGCAAGCTAAGAAGATAATATAACTTTCTTTACAACTAGAAAACTGGCTCAGGAAAGACATTACAGATTGGGCACAAAGTTTGTGATAGATTCAGAAACTGAATATGTGTTTCTTGAATCCAGCACTCTTTAATTATATTGCTATATATTGCTTATTACTCTAGGAAAAGTTATTGCTTTCTCTACAAAAGGCAATAAATACACAATTTGCACTGGGTTAAGATAGAAGCATAAGTATATACACATAAACATGGCAGTATGTTTTTCATAACAATATTCCTTTATAATGTATATATAAAAAATGTATAAGAGGAAAAATGATCTAAAAAAACAACAAATGGAGTTTTGCCAAACACACAAATTATTGCACAAATAAATTTAATTATGGTGGCGTACTTTGGGCCATGCAAGAGCTTTGGCAAACGTGAGCGAATGTTTCTGAAGGTTGTGCCTCTTATGTTCAAATTAATTTTCAATAATAAGAGTAAGTCAATTAAAAAGCATCTTGGGATGTAGAGCAGAATAGCCAAAATGATATTAACTGCATGACAACATAACTCTAACAACAGCTGAGTGGCTGCCAAGCCATATATCAGTGTGAAGTACAACAGAAATGTGTGAACAACAGAACTAGAGAAAGAGGTAAAAAATAGACACCTGTGATTACCATTCTAGCAAAAGGATAACAGCACAAAATATGTGAAAAGACCTTAGTTGGTCAATTTTTTGGTACAAAACACAGCATTTATGATACCCACATACTATGTAAAAGCAGTCAGGATTTTATCTTGTTTACCAAAAAAATCAACAAGTTTTGGTATCAAGAAACTCATACAAAGCTCAGCAAAATTATTTGATTCTTCTATTGATCCATTGCATCTCATTTGTAGTAAGATCTCATTCTTTAAGCAGATTTGTTTCAAAGATCAGTTTTGCCATTCACAAAAGACCTTGCCCTCATTTAATGAGCAACTCTTTATAGGAATAAAAGTACTTTGGTCCTTTTGAACTTGTTTGCAAATTATTTGTTTAAAACAACATTAATTTCTGCTGAGTTTTGGGATCATGCAGACTTAGTTCCCTTTGATCGTTTGTCCCCAAGTACTTCAGCTTCCATCTAGATTACATTAACAAATTCTGCTATATTCCCATAGTTAAACCTCTCTTCTGCTTCTTCCAAATGTTCTATGAGGTCAGTTAACTTTCCATTCTGTCCTGTTTGACGCTTCCATGCCCTCTATACTGTGATTTCAAATGCTATACCTACAAGAGCTCATTTATCATCCAGAGGAGAGGCTTGATTCAGTAGTAAAGATGAGGAAGATTCATAGTTCATAACTGCTCGTAGTTTACCTTGCCCTCCTATAGCTTCATTTATGGTCCTATATAGGGCAATGGTTTTGATTTTTTTAAATAAGAAGGTGTGTGAGGATGAGAATGACTTTCAACCTAGTCTTCATTCTTCTTTGACTACTATTTTAGCCTCTATTAAATTCAGACTAGAACGGCTTTCAGAAGCTCTTTTCCCTTTTTCAAATTGTGCTTAGGTATTAGGTTTTGAGCTTAGCTATCCTCTTGCTCCACAGCTACATAACCAGAACCTGGGCACCAAGGATTATCACACATAATCCTATATTCATAAAAGGTTCTTAAAAATATCTCCAAATCTACATGGGATCCAGTGCAACAACTTAACCATAGTTATATCTTTCTTTTCTTCATTTTTATCTCCACAGATGTAATCACCTTTCAGTATGAGGAGCCACAATCCATGTCCCAACCTGTTGTTGATACTAGCTGAGAAAAAAAAAAGAAATGAGAAAAGTTGGAATAGGTCTTCAGAACTGAGGTCATCAGTCATGTGAGAATAGTCTTTTTTTTTCTAACATTTTGATCCCTGATAAAAAAATACATAATAGCAGAAAGGGAATTATATTTAATAATGTCAGATTCATGTTTCCTCACGAATGGCAATATGCCATTACTTGATAGTCTAGCTTTGTCACAGCATTATAATTATGTTTTCATGTCTGTACAATGGCATAAATACCATTCTATCGTACTGGATCTTTCTATAACATTTGTTTAATCATGAAATTCCACAGAGCTGAATATTTGTAAAGCTGTTCCTAACTGTGGTCATATTTTGGACTATAAAATATTGATTACATATGATATAGTTTCTTATAAAATCTTACATCAGGAATGAATTGCTGCTTTACCATTTTCAGTACCACAGATAAAGAACTGCTATGAAAAATAAAAATCAAAGTAATTATATATGTGGATGCTAGAAATGAATGCAAAAAACATTTTAGAGAGCCTTGGTCATTTAGTAATCTTAGTATTTCCATATTTCCTTATAAAAATTCTTTTAAGAGGTACTTAATAATCTCTATATCTTGTCTTATATGTTACATTATTTCTTGTTTGTTACGGTTCAGATCATAACATCTGTACAGGTAAATTAGCGTCTTAGCTTCAAAGATAAAGGATTGATATTTAATGCGAAGTAACAAGGGTAATAAAGGGGGCACTAGTTTACAGCAGATCTGCAGCAAAGGTAAAATACTCAGAAGCAAGAAATGACTGCTGTAATCTGCACATTTCTCTGAAAGACTCTCTGCCCCTCGGTGATTGAAGTATCTCTTCGGTGTGATTCTGCAGTAGTACAACTGCTACTGCAGCCAAGGACGTGCAGGTGCTGTGAGTGCTGCTTTCACTTGCCTCCAACCTGCACCGTGGCTGCAGGACCGTCAGTGTGTTGTGGTGAAGCTGCTAGTAAAATCACCAGGGAGCCATGGAAACGTAAACATATAGAAAAACTCGTCTGTGATTCAGAGTCGTGGGCATGCAACAGAGCGGGAGCTCTTGCATATACACTGAAATCCCATTTTAGAGCTTTTGTGCCATTGGGTTCCTCACTTTCTCTCCTAAATAAGGATGCAGGATTCCTGTCAGTGTCCAGCTCCTGATGTACAGTTTTTGTAGAAAACAGGCAAAAAAGAAATGCAGGAATAACAAGTGTGCTCACTCTCACATGTATGAAGTAGATATGGTGTTGCTCACAGAAGCAATATGAATATTCTCAGTCTAGCTCTTTTCTGCATTTTGGAAGATCTATTTGTAATTTTATTACTCAAGAGGAAGGACGTCCCTTGTTTTCCCCAAACATTTTCAGTGAAAAGGACCTTTGGTCAGAGAAATAGCAGAAAATATTCACGGGCTTTACAGAACGAGAGGGAACCAGGGTTAATGGGTATAAATTGAAACACAGGCAGTTCCATCTCTGTATGAGGAAGAACTTCTTTCCTGTGAGGGTGACAGAGTCCTGGCACAGGCTGCCCACAGAGGTTGTGGAGTCTCCTTCTCTGGAGATCTTCTAAACCTGCCTGGATGCCACCCTGTGCCCCGTGCTCTGGGTGTCCCTGCTGGAGCAGGGGGGTTGGACTAGATGATCT
>JAWLRI010001104.1:86928-118560 GCA_034781795.1 Crypturellus tataupa
CTGTGCCACGTGCTCTGGGTGTCCCTGCTGGAGCAGGGGGGTTGGACTAGATGATCTCTAGAGGTCCCTTCCAGCCTGAACCATTCTGTGATTCTGTGAATGTGTGAAAAGGTAAATCCTACTCCTTTTTGGCCCTGAGGACTGATGCTGATGGCTTTGCATTTGTCTGATAGAATTCCTTTTATTTATGAAAGTTTTTTTAGGGACCATAAAGAATGGACATTTGCTAATGGTCCCTTTGTTCACTTGTGTTCCAAAAGTTGATCAGTTTACCAGCACCTGTATTGACCCAAACCACTGTTCTCAGCTGACTACCTTCTTGCCTTTTCTTGGGTATCTTTCTGCTGATTTTTTCCAGATACATTTTCATTGCTGTGCTCTGGCGGTTTTCACTTTCCTGTAAATCTACAGCCAGTTTTGCAGAGACAGAACGATGGCTCCAAACTGTTGATGGGCCCTGCCTTCCTCTCCTTCTCCTTTCCTCTCTTCCCACTTCTGTCCTGCCTCCTCATTTCCCTGCCTTGCTGCCTGTTGCAGCACAGAGGGTATAGATTACCAGAGCCCACCATTTGTACTGAACTCGTGCCCATGTTTAAAGTCTCAAATTTGTGTTGTTTTCAGTAATTGCCATTGGCTATGACTCCCACAGGGATAGTGTGAATATTAGTATATTAGGAGTTAGAAAAATCCTTTGAAGCAGTCCTAAAAAGTGCTTAAATATTATAGGGATGAAAACATTATATAAACCGCTATAGAACAGACAAAGTGTGGATGCTTTCCCCCGTATCACTAGTAGTATGCATTTCATGTTCCATGTGCAAAGCCGCGGCAGCAACTTACTCTCACGCCATCCATGCAGTGCTTAGTATAGGCGGTAGGGAGATGGTACATGAGAATTTCTTATGACTTGTGTTTCTCCTAAAGGACTGTAATTATTTTCAATATTTTGTATCTTGTTATACCATTAGTAAATAATATTGGGTAAATAGTGCACATTAAAAAACACTAATTGCACTATATACATTTTAAATAATTGTGCTTTAAAAATAGCCTAGTTATTAGCATATTTTAATTATGCTATTTTATAAACTCTAAGTAGATAATATGAATTTTAATTAGGGTTTTTTTTTTTTTTGTAAAAGAGGGAAAAGACTTTTAAAAAGATGCAACTCTTTTCTAATTTGTTTCATTCATTCTAATTTTTCAGCTAAATAATGAATCATATTAGGAAAATGCTTCACTGAATATTTACCCAAGAGACCTGAATGGCTCCATAGGAACTGTATGTTCTTGCAAAAAATAGGCAAGTAATGTTAATCAAATTCCAGGCTCAAGTAGCTCGTCCAGGTGAATTCTTGGTAAATTTCTTCTTAGGAAATAAAATCCATTAACCGCTGAAAAGTGTTGTGAAGAATATGAATGGTGATAGTCCATTGAGCAATTAGAACCGCCAATGAGTCAACAGAGTGTGTGCACTGTGACAAATCCCATTGCTTGATCTGGTCCAAACCAACTGCAAGCTGATTGTGAAAAACAGTTTACGCTCCATTATCCCATAGTGTGCCTGCAGGATACAGGTGGACAGAGCAGAGAAAAAGTTTGTGAGGCTGAAAGGAAATATGCAGTGATTCAAGCTCTAATCAAGATGAGATCAACAACATCATTTAACACAGATGATGTTCCACTCCTTTTGATTTCTTCTTGGAAAATAATGATTAGTGGAAATCCTGAGAGCTCCATCTCGAAATAATAACCTTGAAGAAGTAGGCTGTGTACACAGCATATGAGAGTTCAAAAATAGTGTCAGGACATGAACAGCTCCAAAATGGCTATGTCTAAACTTAGGGCTCTGAAAACACTGATGTGCATGTCTATGTTGAGGTAAGACCCAACTACAAACTCCTTTAACCACCTTTCCTTTCTCATCCTTGCACCTTGTAAAGAAAGCCCAGTATGTTAGACAGAATAGAGTTCATCTAAGAAGCATCTGGTTGGACAAAAAAAAAAAAGATGACCAGGCAGATGAAGTACTTAGGGACATGGTTTAACAGGCATGGTGGTGATGGTGTTACAGTTGGACTTGATAATCTGTTTTTCTAAACCATAATGATTCTATAATACTATAGCACAAACCTGCAGCTTGATATAGCCAAATGTATTTAAGCCAATGCTTAAAACTTTTCTGAGCAAGACTTCTGAAATTAGTTGATACATAAGAACTGCTAAAGGAAAAATAAAAACAGTATTTGCCTTCAAATTAAGCTACTGTAAGATTAGTCCAAAAAAGCATCAATTGGTTAAAAGCAATGAAGCTTCCATTCCTGCAGACTCTCACTCCATAAAGCATAAATTTTCACATTGAAAGTGATGATGAATAACTTTAAAAAGATGACTACAGAAATAGCAAAATTAACTATCAGAATGGAGCTGAAGGCTTCAGGGCACTAGTCTTATGAGAGAGAGCCCTTCCCCTTGCTCTATTAGTTCTGCTTTCTGAGCAAAATATTTGTATCCTTACCCCTGATTACTATGATATAAATATCTGCTGAGTAGACCTGTGAGATTCTCTGCTGTGAGGACATATGTTATTTAGTACAGCAGTTGCAAGTCTGAATGTTCTGACCAGACTTCAGTAAAAATAAAACAAACCCAGGAAAATTAACACTTCGTATTTTGCCTCACTCTTTAAATTTAGGGACAGGGACTATCTCCTGCATCGAAGTGCATAGTGCACATAGTCCATATTATTTTCTGTCATAAAGAAACAGAATATTAAGCTGTAGAAATTGTATTAGGAGTAGAGTGAACAACATGGGGTATACCAGGTAAGCATCTCTCTGACTAAGTCCGAAGCACTGGAGTTTTTATCTTTTCAAAAGAAATACTTAATTCTCATAATATCCAAGTAAGCTAAATTAACTCTTTTTAGATAAACAATTCCAGGGGTGATTAATTGAATATCTGTGTTTCTCTTTGTTTAATATAAATGCCATTCATTCATCTAGTTTAAACAACTAATTTTTAGGCTTCTTGACAGAAGTTCATCTCACCAAAGGTAGATATCTGTTACGCAGGCATGTATTTCCAAATCAGAAACATTAAGCAATTTGTTTCATTGAAGCAGGTGTTTGAAAAGGGACAAACAAACCATGCCTCAAAGTGCCTTTTTCCCTCCACTCGCTATAAAAGCAGCCCAAGGTAACTAATTCTGATTTAGGTGTTTACTTAGAATTAGGATAGATAAAGCCTATCTGTCATAAGTGTCTCATTGTAAAATGCAGACATTAGCCATTATCTTCCTCACAGGTTGTTACAAAGATAAATCTCCTTTTTCATTGGGTAGAGAAGGAAGGTGAGAGCACTCTGAGCAGGATGGAGGTGAAGAACTGAATATAGAGAGCAAACATTTTTAGATAATGTCTTTATCTTTTGATGTGTTAATAAAAATACCTTGCATTTAATCTGACACTGTAACTCACCATTTCTCCATGGAGTCATCCTGAGTTGCTCACAGCATAAAGAAATTTGGCCACTTCTTTCAGCCTGATGAGTGTAACTACTTATATCATATTTATACTTCACTAGAGGAACAACATGCAGTGTTGATTATGATAATATTACCTCGTCAGAGTATCTAAATATTTCAACCTACATCTCTCTGTTAGTCTACCATTAACAGAGAGAAGGAACAAAGAAATAAAATTATGTTCACCATTTTCCTTAAAGTGCATTATTTTTAGAAGATGATGGAACATGTCATGCAAGGACCACCTTGAGAAGTAAGCAACAGCTGGCAGCAGGTGAGACTCATGCTTGAAAGAAAACAATCTGTTTTTGCAACCAGTATCAGCATAAACCAAGCTGCACACTTCTGAGTGTACCAGCAGCAGTATGTGAGGTCCAAGCCCTCACCACCACATCTCTCCACAGAGAAGCTGCATTTGCCTTTACATCCACTCGCTTCATGGTATTATATAGCTCTTCCAAACTCAACAATGTTTCTTTGTTATTTTAGTTCTCTTGAGATGAAAATCTAGAGACATTTTTATTCAGGAAATATTTAAATAAAAGGTAAAAAAAAAAACTAATTGAAACAAGTTAATCTACTGACAACAATCTTGACTCCAACTTCTTGACTCCAACTGTAACTTTCACTACTGACTAATTTCGAAAGCAGAGCTGTAGAGCACAAATGAGCAGGTTGAGGCAAGTCTGATGTCAGAATGACATAAAGGGTCATACCAGGGAAACAGGTCACGCCTTTGGAAATGGGAGCTACTGGCCTGGTTTTGTCTGTTATTCTCCAGTAACAATTGTATATAACAGTCATGAGCTTCTTAATTGAAAATTGTTGCTTAAACTATAGAATGTTTAAAGGACCTATATTCTTGGTTAATCAGGATCATTCAAGACGAAAGAGACTTATCTGCATCTTATTCTTTGAAGAAGGTATTTTTAATTAAATTTTATTCATGGGCTGGGCTAATTAGCAAACATATGCAATCTCTGAAAATCTGTTCCGAAATAATGCAGTGCTTTGGAAGATGTTACTACATTCTACATGCATAGCACATTGAACACTCCTCTAGGAACAAAATTCAGAGTAATGGTATAAATGCAGAAGCAGTCAAAATCATAATAACAAATCCACAATAGAGATTGCATGATATTTGATCAGACAAATGCATGCTTTACAGTTCAACAGCATTACAGTTATTAGAACATAGCAAAGCTATTACTTCATATTGATCATTTTGAAGACCTGGAGCTGGTGTCTATCCATTTTTCTTTTCTTTACCAACTACCTTAAACTCCTGTCTCAATACTATATCAAAAGGAAAATCTCAAGTTTATCAAGGGCATTAGTCAAAAGTAAGATTTATAAATTAGATTGTCATTTAGGCATGAAACATAGAAAGACATGTTATATAGCTTTAAGGATTGCAACCTTTAAAATGAAACAAAAGAGATATTAAAGTGACCAGTGATGGTTCTTGGACATTATTGGCTCTGTGTCCAGCAGCAGTTGAATATGGTAACACAACAGGAGCATCAAAAACAAAGGATATTGAGAACAATGCAGCATCATTTTGCTGTTGTGTAAAACTTTGGCGCAACCATATCTTGAGTGGGAAGCAACTCTGATTTCTGTTTCTCAATAAATATATAGTGGACTTATAGGAATTAGAGTGAATAGCACCTAAAATGATTAAGGGAGTGAGGCAGCTCCCTTTAAGGAGAGATTAAAAATTCTAAGACTTCAGTTTGGTGAAAGGAGGGCTGGGAAGGGATAATATCAGAGTTTACAAAATCGGGAATCATAAAATTACTTTGGTTAGAAAACTGACTATATGGAATATGACCTTTGCAGGTCATCTAGCCCAACCTCCTGCTCAAAGCAGGGCCAACTTCAAAGTAAGAAAATTAGAGATGAGGTGAGTGTGGAGCTGTCATTCATGAAATTCAGTAATATTAAATATCGTAATATTACTGAAACAGATCAGAAATTAGTTTAAAATAGATAAAAGAGAGTTTGGGGGATCTTTTTAAACAGCACATAGTGAACTTCTGAGATCTGTTGAACTGGTTTTGGAGGTTGATAATATCTGTACATTCAAAAAGCATTAGCCTATTAAAAATAGCAGATTCATACACAGACTCTGAAAGGAATGTGCAGAAATGCATCCCTCTAAAATCATTAAAAATTGTGGATACTAGGAATGTGCAAGAGCAGGCTTGCGGGCAGTGCCCAAGTTCATGATCTCTTCCTAAACTGCATCCCCGACTGCCACTCTTGGAAAGAGGATCACATCTTGGAAACCCGACTGACATTATAGGTCATTTCTTGTGTTATATTCTTTTGAAAAGCTGAATTGAGCTCAGAGCTTTTGAAACAGCTCTGCTGAGCATATGTGCAAAGCAGAGCCTGAACCATTTTTGCTTTTTTGTTTCTGTTTTTTTTTTTCCTTTTTTTTTCCCTGCTGTGCCCCACATATGTCTAAAGAACTATTTATCCTAGAGCTTTAGAAACAGAACAGGCTTACACGGCACTGTGCAGCATCACAGGTCCATGAACTTCCCTGTATTGTTCAGGGCACCAGAGATCATGAGGCAGAAGATGATGTAATTCTGTTTTCCAAATTGCAGGATCTGCAATATCTTCTCTGTCTTACATAAGTTGTGAGAGGATGGCAGCTTCATCCTAGCCTCTCTGTTTCTGTACCTGGTAGATTCTAATCCTAAAAAAAAAGCAAATGAGCTGTCCTGCAAAATACGCCATTTCTTGATATTTCCCACATTGCATCTTGATAATGAGCTTGCAAGCAGATTTAATGAAGAATATTTTTTAATACTGTAATATCTGGTCCATTTACATATATAAAACAGATTTACTCCTTTAGGATACAGTCTGGTCCACACTTTAACTGTCTTTTGGATATGGACTGCCCTGTATCTTGATTGATAAGATTAAAAAAGCTGCTGCTTGATTTCTTGCAGGAAAATATTGTTCAGGCTGTGATGAATGTTCTCTGTCTCAAAATAAAAATAATATCTCTTCTGCATGTGGATAAGCAATTTCCTGAGCAGCACACACACACACAAAAAAAAAACATTCCAAACAGAAATATTACTGAAAATTTCTAATTTCTTTAAGACTTTAAAGATTTCTCTCTTTTAAATAGTGAAAACTTATTTCAAGTAGTTTTGGAAAAATAACTAAAGAATAATTATTACAGAAATTCTCACTACTGTCCACTGAATACTTTATATAGTTTTTCCATCAGATTGTGTTACATGAGTTAATGTCTTGGTACTCATGAGTGGCAGAGAGTACTGTGTGGTATCTTATAAGTATTATCAGTACAGTTAAGATAGATATCTAATTACTAATAAATGTATTTTTATATTGAGAAGATAAGTTGAATTACAGGCTAAAAGGACAGTGTTAGTGTTTTTACTAGAGGAACATACATATATTACTGTTTAGAAATCTATTGATACCTATCTTCAAAGCATTGCTAGACATAAACCAGTCTTCAGAACACAAAATCCTCTGAATCTTAAGTCTCTCTTCTTCCCTTCTCTCTCCCTCTCCATCGGATCATCCACTCTTTCTGCCTGTCTCACTGGAATAAAGACGCCGTTCCCGTTGCTTACATTCTGGTTGCCATTGACCTACTTTCAACAGATGGAGAGAACGGCCCATCCTTATCCTGGTGGTTAGTGTACTCCTCTCTGAAATAAGCACTTTGCTTTTAAATCCTGCAAGTCCCCTACCTCAGACTGGCCTAGAATAAAGGTCTCACATTTTGGTAAGTGCTTTAAATAGCATATTACACAACACCTAAATGGCTGCCACCACTTTACAGGTAGGTACCTGTGGAAGTTCAAACTGTTAATCCCACTCTCACATCTGATGCAAGGTTGCTGGTCCATGTCCAAGCCTGGCAGGCAGCCGGGTATCTGACCGCAACCCTCTCCGATATTACCTGTTTTAGAAACAGTACCTATATATATCAGCCGCATGAGTTCTGCTCCCGGAGCTCTTAGCTGTCAGTTGTCGAGTTTATGGCAGTAGCATCTGAAGCTCTCTTTGAACGCAGCACTTGGACTCTGTTGACCTAACTTGCCCTATAAAACAGCAGAGTAATGTTAAGTCCATGACACTGAGGATAACTGCATTAAAGGCAATGGGAATCTCAGTCCTCCCGTGCTGTTTTCACATGGTGATGTAAACCCTCCAAATGACTGGGTCGTTTGTCCGTTCCTGCTGTGTCAGAGAGAGATACATTATCAAAACAAAACCCCACTGCACCTAAGGAACCTGAGGCATAATCAGCCACTTCAGTGCCACAGACTCAGGGAGGGGATAATCTTCCCCTGATGTTAAGCCAGTCTACTCCCAATAGCCCTGGGCTGCTGAAGGTGCCCTCTGAAATTTTGTTTAAATCCTATTTCAGGTGCTGCTTGGTGATAGGCTATTGGGTCAACATAATACTGATCGAGATTTTTTGTTGGTTTTGTTTTTCCTGTGTGTCCATGTTTTGAGTCCTCTTTTTACTCTTTTGGTTCAACCTTACAAAGCTGTAATCTCCACTTTTATAGCTATGCAGATGTTACTTGATCTAATTTCCTCTTCTGTCTCCTACATTGCAGTTTCTACTTTGACCAACTGTTCACACTTCATACTGTGTATCCAACAGCTCTATGGAGTGCAAGCAGAACAAAACCAAAGTACTGACAAAGACAGTGAAACTGTCCAGGGAGTGCTGCTTTGATGGTGGTCTCCTGACCCTCTTTATTATCTGCCTGGGACTCAGAGAAGAATAAAAGAGGTTGTTATGTGATACAACTCTCATCTGAGAACTGGTTGACATTTGTTTGCTTTCCTTTTTTAATATTATAGTGGAAAAAGGGGACATATTTTGGCCAACTCTGGCTGAGATCCCCTTTGATTTTTATTTACTTTGATCTCTGTCCCAACACAAAAGGTCACTCCTTAAATGTCAGAACTACTAGAGATTTCACTTTTCTCAAGATAGGCAGAAGCACTTAGGAAGTACAAAGTGCCTTTTACCATATTGCAAATGATATTTCATTGAGAGGTACCTTCCTGGGCTCTGGTCAGTAACTACTGATTCCACAAACTTTTCTGTGAATTACAGTGGAAATAATTTGGGAGCTTGGTACTAACTATTGTAAGAGCAGAGAAGTAAGACCTCATTTTTAAGCACAGCTTTTAGGACATATTATGAGATAGATTTTGTTTACTGGACTGCATAAAAGCAGCTAGGGAAGCTGTGCGACAGGGTTAGCACCTTCCTCAGGTTTTAGCCAGCTCACATGACTGATGAAACAAAAACTAAAAGCAGCCTTTTCTCATCCCCTTACATGCCACCTTTTTATTCTCCTCCACAGACACCCAGCTGTGGTGGCTCAGCTCTATATGGCCTAGAGGGAATTGCAGGCTTTTGCAAACTACAGGGATGTGCACCCCAAGGAAGCCAAGTCACTGAAGTAAAACCTTTGTGCATTCCAGGTACCAGTTTCTCTCATTGACTGTAAATGATGAGAAGATGACAAAGTTGCAAAATGCCTAAAATTAAGCGAAGATGATCCAGGTCTTAAAGTGCAGGAAGATATTTTCAAAGATATCTTAAGCAGCTTTGATTTGCAGTTCACCACTACATTCATTTGTCATTCATGTGACAAATTTACTTGGAAAATAGATCCTCTTGTATAACCTATAGTTCACAGCAGACCTAAATAAGTTTTTTTCTGCATAGTTTTTCTCTAGGAGGAAAAATATAAATAAATGAACCTCTTTTCAAAAGAGGTTTATAAAAAGACTTAAAAGTTTATTGATGTATGGCAAACTCAAGATCATTTGTTACATTAGCCACAAATGTGGTGGTAGAAATCATTCCAAGAAATAAACTCAGAACGGATAATGAAAGCAAACATGAAAAGTATAGTTAATTTAGCCCACTTGTCACTTGTGGATTGCTTCCTGAAGGCCCAGACAGTAATTATCACTAGGCATGAAACAGTCTCTGTAAATAGGTTCCTGCATAATTTTTAAATGAATAATTTCTTCCTGAAGTAGGGGGTATGAATTCTGCTTATGAAAACTGCAGTTGATTTTTAAAGCCTTTCTGAATTATCATTGGATTCTCTCTCAGGATCAAGGCCACTTGTAAGAGTAAAGGAATAATCTGGAATACTATCTATCTGGAATACTCTGTCCAAAGCCAAGCACAAGACACAGGTCTGGACCCTACTTGGCTGTTCCAATTCTCTGTTGTACCGAATTCCTGTCTTTCCAAGCTAGGGGGTTTCTTGCACTCCTATTGGCATACCTGATAACACAAACTTCAGCAACGAAAGGGCTGCGGTGAGTTACTTCTGGGTTCAGAGGTCATGTATAACCATCCAGATTCAGGGAGAAATATTTTTCTGCAGTGTTAATACTGGTTATATAAGACCCGGCCTCCATCTGCTTCAAAATGAAAGTCTAGGAGAGAGGAAGGGAGCAAGGAGAGAATTAATTGACGCAAAATGAGTGGAAAACAAGAACCTTATTCTTTGTTCAGTGGAGTGGAATTTAGGTGCCCAAAGGCAAATAAGAAAGATAACACCTGGCTTCTTCAGAAGCTAAATCTCTGTAACTAGGAGAGAGCATTGCACAGAGCTCCAGCATGGAGAGACAGGACATACAAATCAGCCAGAGCTTTGAGTGATTTGCTGTTCTCTTCAAATGAACACACCAAAAATACCAAGACAGCTTTGAACTGTTAGGTCATGATTTATGATTTTTAAAGGAAAAAAGAACAAAGTGGGGCAAATTAAAAAAATAAAAAAAAAATAAAAAAAAAGAAGTTTGAAAATAAATCTCTCCTCTGTCTGCTTTGTCCTTGAAAGATGTGTCTATTTTTCCAGTCTTACTTTCAGTCCAATGTTTTACGGAGGCTTCTCGAGCTGCAACAAATTCTACATAGTCCCTCTGGAAACCCTCTGCTTGTGCTTCAATCTATTTATGCTGTGGTCCATTCCACGCCACGACTCAACACAATTTATTTGCTCCCTGCAAACCCTTGTTCAGCAAAGATGCCCCTGACTCTGCAAAGACTTGCAATCTGTTCCCTGTTTTTCTCACTTTCTGCCTCCTCACTTCATGCTCTAAAAGATTTTCCAAGCAGATGCCCAGTTTCTTCTGATCTAATCAAAACGCACACTCAGCAGGGAGAGGTTTCCAAAGGCCTCTTCACCTCTTATGTGGCACGAAACATTGTTTTGAATTGTCCTTTCCTTCTTAATGAATATAGACACAGATAAAGATACTTTTTAGCCTAAATACTGCAGTGCTGTGCCTAACATTAGACAAAATTAATTGGTACCCTATTGTTTAAATATGATAATATCAACACTAGTTACATTCTGCACCACATCAGCTACCTATTCTTTAACCAGGCATTTTCAGAGTTAGAGAGTTCTGTCTTCTGGACACTATTCATCCTCTCAGTGGTTTAAGTACAGACAGGGCATAACGTATCTGTTCCTTCTTGAAGCATATGGCTATGATTTGCAAATCTTCTTACACATAACTTTGAGAAATCCTATCTAAGCTGGAATGTTGAAGTGTGAGGAATGTGATAATTTAAGGCTACATACACCAGAATAGCAAATGATGGTGGCACCTGTCAGTTCTCCTTTGACCCATGGTTAGCACTGAGACCATGTAGGAATACTGCATGAAGACCCACTGTGCAGATAACACCATAACTTCATCAGAAATACCAGTACTTACTTGGTCTGATGATTACTGCTAGTGATAGAAACCGTGTCCATCTAGAATATACCTGCCTCACTGTCTAAATTCACTTTCCTTCAGGAATAAGGTATCTTTTATCCCAATCCAATATTATTAGAGCTTTGTCAGTAAAGTCTGCTTTTCTAAGGTAGTGGAATTCACCTGCAGAATAATCATGATTACACCCAAAAAGTTAAGTACAAAAAAAAAAAAACAAAAAAAAACCACCTTTTAGAACTACACCAACACAGAAAATATGTACTTCCAACATTTATGCCCCAGTGTAATCTTCCAAATGCAGCTTCTCTCAAGCCCATCATATGGTCCTGTATTTCTACATAGAAACAATTAATGTTTATTTGGGCTTTTTACTTTTCACTTATTCTCATGTGAGACCTGATTATTTCTATTTTAAAACATTCCATCACACTTTCCAGAAAGACGTCTGGGTCCATTTTATCTAGCTGCCAAAGCACAGACCTGGTAGGTGGGATTTTCTTCCTTCTCTCCTTGCTGGCTTCAAAACAGAGAATTCACCAAGCATGGAGGACAGGTCTCTAATTACTCAACTTCTTTTTTGTTTGTTTTGGGTTTTGTTTTGAGAGAGAGAAAAAATATATTCTGAATCTTTAGTATTTCTTTTCTATTCATTACTTACTGATGGAGCCAGAAATACAGGTTGAATTTCTAGGCTTTTGGTTGGAGTACTGGGACAAAAGACTGAGACTCAGGCTCCAGTTCCAAGGATTGATTAATTACACAAAATGGAGCAATTTCAGAGGCATTTCTGAAAGCAGTGCTTCTGAGAACACCCACACTTAACAACCCTTCCTTTCATTTATGAAAGATGTTGGTTCATACCCTACTTCTCAGCTATCCTGAATGTCTAGTTAGAGTATGTGTTGGTCTCTTGACATCCCCCTGAGTTTTCTAATCACTACCTGCTCTCTGCATACAGAGTTTTTATTATTATTATTTTTGAGGAAATTTGTTTTATTATTTTCTTCTTCTTTTTCCTGCTTTGAATACTAAAATCCAGAATATTTTAAACAGCAGCAGTGGTTAATCCTCACTAATTTTCACTCCATTTCAATGTCATTTCTGTGAGTTATTTGCTTAAATTTCTCTTTGTATATACTGGATATCAGCTGTTATACATCAAGATTTCCACAGAGCAGGGGAAGATCTAAGAGTTAAGCATTTCCGCGCTAAGCTTTGTAAAGCTGAAGTTCCTTATCTTTTGGCAAACTGTGAAATCGAGTCCCCTAAATCTTCCACAAACCAGTTTTTATAAAAGTTTATAAAGAAAATGCAGTTTATGGTAAACAAGGAGAACTTTGTACTAAAAACTGAGCCTTACTGAAATATGAACCTTTGGGAATACCATTAAAAATAAAATTAAGACAAATATCAAACCATTCTTTAATGTTTTTACATCCTTTTAACACAAACAAAGCTCATGTTTAAAAGCTATGAAGGCTTTATTCTATCACTAATGGCCTTCTATAAATAACATCTCTGGGAGAAACACAAAATGGTGGTCTTTAATGAGCTAAAAACTTATATGTATTGTGCTCTAGTGTATACCGAATTGTCTTTAAATATGCCACTTTTAATGGTTCTTTAGAGATAACAGCAAACAAAATAAATTTCCTGTAATCCCCATGATGAGATATAACAGATGGGACTGCCTAATGATTTTAGCTGATGCTACACAAAAAGCTCTGCTCTCTGCTTCTTCTAAGCCAAGAGTCCATACCACACTGCTGTGCAGCTTTGCTGATGCAGCTTCCAGGTGGAAGCAAGGAGATGTTCTTTCCTCAGAAGAAATCCCAACTGCTATCGTTTGAAACCAAAACAATCATTAGTAAGCAGGTCCCGAACATCTCTTTGCACCCTGTTCTGGTGCCCAAAAGAGATTCCCAGAATTTTGAGTATTTCCTTGTTTGACCCTTCTGAACAAAGCAGCAAGACATTTCAGACAGCACAGGGCATTTACCGTGAATTATCCATGATTTTTTATCCATTTTAGCAACATGGTTGCTAAAACATCATATTTTGCCTTTTTAAGTTATTAGCAAAAAAAAAAAAAAAAAAAATACTTCTTTTGCATTCTCTTCCCCAAGTAAATGTTATATTTTGTCATTTAATGGTAAGATATTGTTTGTAGTATCTATTATGAATAAAGCTTACTGGGAGAGCTAGGAACATAGGTAGGTCTGTAAGTCCTCCATTAACAAATGGATGCTGCTGAACATATAATGTGATAATACTGACAGGGCTGCACATCTTCCTTACTCACAACATGGGTTTATTTATCCCATCCCGATGTGCCATCTTATTACTAAAGTATTAGTGCTTATTAATAGCAATAGTATTTTATTAACATTGGAAGTTATGGCCTCAAATTCCTTTGTGACAAGGCACAAGCAGCAGCCCAAGCAGCACAAACTGAGGGAAAATCAATGTGACTGTTCAAAATGCTTCACCTCGGCATGGCTGCAGTTCTATCCAGAAATTCCTCTGATCCCACTTAACTTTCATCTGCATGGTAGCTCGTGGAGAATGCACTTAATATTTGAGATATCACTGCCAGGAAAAAAGAGGGGCCGTTCTCTGCAGGCTTCCCTCTACCCTGACTGTGCATTGATTTACCCCTGTACACTGTACAGAACTGGGTTCTGTCAAAAATATTTCTTGTACAAGAAATCATCAAATAAAAATCTTCCCAGATTGCTTGCCTTTAACCTCCCTCCCTCCGGTTTCTCAGATCAGAGATTTTTGCATTTGTGAAAGAAGTGCATGAAGAATGATCCTCCATTCAAGCTATACCTCATCTTTTTATGCTCTGAGAATCACAGGCTGCACTTTAAAACTTGGAAGAAATGTTGAATTAAATCTGAAGATTAAAAATGAAGATTCAATGCTTGCTTCTCCTCTCATTTCCTTTGATGTGATCCAGGAATAACTATATAGGAATGGAGTTGCACTGTAATGAAGCCAGCATAAAAAAAAAAATAATAAAAGTTAGAATTAAAAGATCTGAAATGAGTATATTGGTGCCTAATGTAGCCAGCAGAAAATGTTCAGTGGATCCAAGCTATTAGAGCAGAAAGTCTTGTAATGACTGTAGATTGTCTGTAACAGAGGAGCTATCAGAAGTCTGTGTCATATGCTTTTAAAGTGTCAGTCCTTTTTTAGCCTCTATTCCAGTACAAACTGCTTCTCCAATCACAGAAGTGTCCTTCTGATCACAACACACTTTGTAGTCAAATAGATACAATTATGCACTGTGCTCTCAGGGGCCAACTCTGGGCTGCAAGTAGAATGTGATGGTGATCACATCCGATGAGAAAATGCAGCTCTTTACAGTCTAACCATAAACCCAAAGGAACATAACTGGTTTTGAAACTCTTTGGAATACAACTGTAATATTCTCATGAGCTCAACTCAGTAAAACCCCTCAACACAGGAATTATTCTTATATATCTCCAATATTTAAGCTGTCTTCTTTATTTTTTCAACTGTCTTTCCTCAGGTTTACTGCATTATACAAACAAGAGATCAAAACCCACCTTTGATCTCAGGTGGAAGCTGACCTTTATATATCAGTTGAAATGAGAATGTAGGAATGGGCTGTGAAGAGACAATAATGGGGATCTCCATGATGTTCTCTGCTACAGAGGATAGGGAGAACATGCAGAAATCATTCTGCAAATTATTCATTACTGATGACATTGAACCAGTTCATACATGTACACCTCAAATCTCAAATCATAAGTGTTTATTAATGATTGACAGGAAGACCTTGAGGGTTTTCTTGCTTTTCCAGATGACTACTCTTGAAAGGGTAGTGTCAGTTACTTAGCTGGTCCTGAATTCTTATTTATAGCACAGTCTTTTTGTATTGCTGCAGTAAGTTTGGGTATCATACCTACCTTAGGGTCTCTTTATACAGTAAGAGATATTGAAGGCAATGTGGAGTAAATGCATTTCCTTTAAGACTTTATTTTCAGTCAGCCTTTATTTTCAATTAGTACATTCTTTCTCACAGAACCAACATATTTAAAATAATTGTCATACACTTTGTTGTGCCTTCCTCTGCAAAAACACCCTCATCTTCCTTCCCCCTTCCATCTGTAAGCTTTCCAAATGCACTGTGTATGTATAAGCCTCCTGCCTGGAGCCTTCCCTTTCACTTTCATCCTAATGTCTCTCCCATTCATCTTATTTCAATAACATTCAAATCAAATTATTCTTGTTAATAGAAGTTTCCTAAATACCGGTTTCTAAGGGGAGGTGTGAGCTAACTGTTTAACTTTGTATTACCAACAATGGAGACTGAATTAGTTCAGTCAGTGGAGCCTAGAGAGAAATCCAGCTGACAAGAAACCTAATTCAGTTGCCCAAAACATACGTACTCAGTGCTATTTTAGATACTCTAAGGTATCTGTCTGAGACATTGCCTCAGATATGGCCAAGTATCTGCAATGCACCTTTTTAATCCTAGGAAGCAGACGGAGACCAGTTGGGGTACCATAGGGCATCTCAGATAGTACTGATGACGGTACGAGATGACAGCACCTGGGCAACTGAATCCTGAACTAGGTGTCCATTTTACAGTGAAATATGTTCTTCAGGGCCATACTTATTATTTTACTGCAACCTTCATTATTTTTTAATCTTAGAAAAAAAATGTTGTATCTCTGTTAACTTAATTTCTGTCTTATAAATTTTGAAAATAAGTTCTTCATTTCAGCAATGTCAAGACTTGATGGCAGAGGCAGGAAGAAAAAGCCTAGATGATACCATTCTACAGCCAAGTGCCTTGTATAAATTATTTAAAGGAAGATGAAGGAGAAAAGCTTAATGTTAGAGATCAAATGTAAGCTCTGGAGAGATCTGTTCTAACCAACAAAGGACCATGGAGCACAGAATTAGCCTGCATCTCTTCTGCTAAACAAAACTGCACTAGGACACATTTCCTCATCTTTCAACTTCTGGGCATAACCTGATCAGATGCATACATTATCTCACTATTTAAAGCAGACAGTCCCATCCAAATTATGGAAAATGTTTCCTGCCCTGTGATGATTTCTGAATTTTTCCCGAACTTCAAAATCAGCAACAAAATAAAGATTCAAAAGAAACTGAGTCACAGATGTGAAAACAATATCATTACAGGTAGCATAAGAACACCATCACGGAATCCCTCCTCTACTGAGTGTCATCTATTAAGACAGTCTTGAAAAACAATATGGCTATCCAACAAAATAAAAGAATTTTTTAGTAACAAGAAGAGTGGTGATATATCTAAATAAGTAAGGTCTTAAAAACAAACTCTGGCTGATCAAATGTAAGTCTTTCATTGGACAAGTCAAAAGAGAGTGTGAATCAAGATGTCAATATCAGACTAAATTTTTATTCTGATTTTTTAGGAGTAAAAAAACTACCAGATAGTCTGCAGGACCAACTGACAATCAAGGCATAAAAGGAGCACTCACCAGCAACAGGAGAGCTGCAAAGCAACTAAATGAACTATCATCTGCATTAATTTTGGCCGTAGAAGAGCCTAGGTAGATTGCCACACCAGAATCCTTGTAGAGGAGGGATAGATTGAGCAGGCAATTCCTCTGAAATTGAACAAACAAAGATAGTAATTATGGTACAAATAAATGAACTTCAAGAAATCACCAGGGGTACACAGAGTCTGTCAAAGTATTCAAAAAAATCTGATGGATGGAATAGCTAGCAGCAACATGCAAGACAAACAAATAAAAGTTATAAGAAAGAATGGATGTGAAAAATAAGTTCTATATGAGAAGAGTCACCTGTAAAAGAGAGATCTGCTTTGCAAACCCATAGTTCCTTGAATGAGACAGCTGGCACATGGATAAAGCTGAACTGCTTGATTTCTAAAAGCACTTAAATAAAATCTCTTAGCAAAAGCCTTTAGTTAGAGCAGAGGTAAAAATGTGGTAGTAGAAAAGAAAACCTGCTAACTATTTAGAATGACTAAATAATTGGCTAAAAAATAGGAAATAGTTTCCCAATAGTGGGAGGAGGTCAACAGAAAATTCCATGCAGTTTGTATAGTGGTCTGTGCTTTGTAATAGTGTAATAAGAAGCCTAGAAAAGCAAGTGAGTCATGCTGTGACAATGTGTGATATAAATCTATTCGTGCTAGGAAGGACAGGGACTGATTGTGAAGAATTGCATGGGACTTCACAAGATTCAGGGGCTATCCAATAAAATGGCAGATGAAATTCAGTGTAAATAAATGTAAAGCAATTCACATGGGGAAAAACAACCCTAATTCACATAAAACAGAGCTGAGTGTTTCCAGTCAGAAGTGAGACCCAGGGATGATGATAGATACCTCTATGAAAATGTCATTTCAGGGCTCAGTAACAGTCAGAATAAAATAAAATAAAATGTTAGAAATTATTAGTAGAAGAATAAAAAATAGGACAGAAAATACCATTACACCACTATATAAATCCATTATTCAGTCATGCCAGGAACATTATGTGCAGTTTTGGTGTGTTTATCTAAGGAAAGGCATATTCAAATAAAAAAGGTTTAGGAAAAAAAAAAAAAGGACGATCAACAATATTGAACTATGGAATGATTGAGTATGTTAGGACTCTTCGAGGTTGAAAATGAGATGATCTAGGAGGATATGATTCTGTGATATGACAGAGATGTACAAATCATATATATGACCTACAGATATATGAAGTCTATAAAGCTCACTATCTCTTCCAATAAAAAATATAGGGATTACGAAAAGAAGCTAGCAGGAGACAGATTCAAGACAAGAAAAAGGGAGAGGGTTTTCTTCCATGAAATCAGTAATAGATCTGTGGATCTCTATAACCTCAGAGGAAAATGATATAGATATACGAATTTTGCATAAACAGGATTATAAAATTGGAAAAGTATTTGGAAGATTATTCAGTAAACTCAAGTGGCATCTATTACTAAATTATTATATAAATGAAAAGACAATCTGCAAATGGCTCAGGAAATAGCCTAAGCTGAAAGAAACTTGGAAACTGGAAGGCAAATACTTGTAAACTGTAAACTGGGAGAAAATAACACGTGAGATTGACATACAATTGCTCTTATCTAGATGTTAATTTTTGACCATGAGTGGAGAGAGAATAATGGCATGGATGACACCGTGGCATGAACCAGTATGGTCATTGTTTTATTCTTTTATAAAATTAGGATCTAGAGGAAAACAACCAGAATGGCAAAAGACTGAAAATTTTAGAACTATAAGGAAATGTTAAAACAGTTATGATTTTTTTTTTTTTAAATGTCAAAGAAGAACACATAAGTAATGCATGACAATAGTCTTCAGATATGCATGCATTTGTTTTAAATGCCAGGAAACACTCTCCTTGGGCACCAAGGACAGGACAAGAGAGCATCATTTTGATGTTAATGACGATGGGTTAAAAATATCCATTGAGGAAACATTTAAAGCTCTAAAAAGAACTAAGCAATGAACAGAGAGTTTGTTGAAACTCTTTAATAACAGGTTAGCTTTTAAAAAGTCCAATACGTATGGTCCCATTTGAGACTGTTTTACAGTGGAAAAAGGGGAAGGAGGAGCAGAGGAGAAAGGCTATAGAAAAGGACAGACAAGAACTTGTTATCTTCTGATATCCTTCCAGCTGTATCTTTCTGTGACCGTAGAACTGAGAACACCTTATCATCTAGTGATTCAGTGCTCAGTTCAGTGGAGTTACAGTCTTGATCATTAAATTAAAGAGAGAAGACAGAGCTAGAAAGGAAAAAAAAGAAGGGAGACATGAGAGGAACAAGGGGCAAGGAAGCAAGGAAACAAGTGGGCTGATTGTAGCACATTATGCTTTAAATCCTGAATGACTGAATTCATAAATTTCTGAGGTATGACATTTTTAGACATGAATACTGAGAAGAGAATTCACAGTTCTCAGCAGTTTCAGCCAGCAGCGGTGGGAAGCTGGATCCAGAGATGAAGCAGGCCTAATGCAAAGCGAACCCCAGGCCCTGACATCTAGTTGGGTAAGCTCTGCCTCCCTGGCTCCTAAGCAGCAGGAGCAGCCAGTGTAGTGTTACTGCAGAACCATAAATGTCTAGTTTGCAAGGGGGCTCTGGAGGTGTCCAGTCTCCTGCTCAGAGCAAACTGCACAGCCAGAGCTGGTTGCCCGAGGTTTTATTCTAATCAAGATTTGTAAATGGGCTACCCTGCAGCTCCTCTGAACAACCTGTCCCAGCACTTACCTACCTGCACTGTAAAGTTTCTTTGACTTATATCTAACCAGAACTGCTCTTGCTGCAGCTTGTTCCTCTTGTTGCCTTTTGTTCTTTCGCTGCACGGTTCTTGGGGGTGTCTGCTTCTGTTTTCTCTATGATTCCCTGAGGTAGCTGAAAATAACAATTAGAAACTCCTTTAGCTTTCTCCAGGCTGAGCCTTCTCCAGGCTGAGCAAACTCAATTCCTGGCTTCTCCTCACACACCACGGGGTGGATGTGACCATCACCATGGCTCTCACTGAACTGTGATGTTTATCAGCAGCTCTTCACTTCCAGTGTAAGATGCCCACACCTTGTAAAATTCCCTGAGTTTGTAAATCTCCTTTTTTTTTTTTAACTGAGAAGAGGGACTGAAGATGCCTATCTAAGCCTCAGCAACTTCAGCAAAGCTTCAGTTCTGATTTGAGAGAAATCCAACATGCTTCCCCCCCTTGGGGAGAAGAGTGGTCATATTCTTATATAAGGGCCTCATATAGGAATATTTATAGGAATATGAGGTCCTTTTTTGGTGTCTTTCTCCAGTTGTATAACAGAAGACAAGCACTTGGACTCTATTAATCAGTCTGTGGTTATTCCTCTTTACATGCTTAACTCCAAAAGGAACACATAATAGTCTCGCAAACATATGCAGATCACCAAGGTGAAAGATGGACAGTGTGGCTACCTCCAAAGCCAGGAGAAAATACAGAGATAAAAACAATGAAGATTTAAGAAAATGGGTGGAGAACCTGTGGATAAGTTTTTGCTGAGGTCTTCTCATCCCAACCTCACCTCTTCCATACTTGTTCTTCCAGCAGAAGGCATGTTGCAGCTGAACTGCTTTCCCATTAATCTCTCTAATATTGTCCCAATTCACTTTGATATTGAGTGAGGACACCTCCTTTCTGTTCTTTCAAATGTGATTGTGCTGGAGAGGACACAAGAAGGATGGTGTCATAAAGAAATCATAGGGGGAAAAAATGACATGGAATGAAAACAAGGTAAATGCATCTGTGCTCAAGAAGAGCCATACAGAAGCTGTGATTTTGTTAGAAAAAAGCCTGTGGCTGAGGATTTATGATTCACAAATAGATCTATGTGAATTTTTTTTCAGAAAGGCACATAATTTGGTCATTTTTATGCTCATATAACGTAATTTTGCCACAGAATATAGCTCTTTACTACCAAGAGTAGCCATAATATTTATATTTCTGAAGCTAGCGCTTTGATTCAGCATAATGCTTAGAAATTCAAATTGCACACAAGCATTGAAATATAAAGAAAAATGTTCCAGTCAAATCCCATATGAAATAAATAAGAACATTTTCATTTTAATACAGATTTTTACCAATATTCTTTTTCATATTTTTTCCAAGTGAGATGATGCAGAATGCTGTGCTGACAGAAGAGGAAAAGCATTACTCTTCACTTGAGGAACATACTATTAACACCATGTTTTTACTGTAGATAAGTTTTATACCTTTCAGAGCATTAAACTGTTCAAATTAAACTTTTCAGCTGCATTGCACATTCTGGTCCATAAGCTGTTTAAGCTGCTACAACACAGTGCAACACTAAAAAGTATATCCATGAACAATCTCCATTATCAGCATTTCTGATCCATCTAATCCTTTAGTTTTTTATTATCTTTCATATGAGTGACAAAGATTTAGTTGTTTTAGAACAACATTATTTTGTATAGCAAAAGCCTAATAATAATAATAACAACAATAATAATGACAGGCATATCTATTGAGTTTGATTATTTTCATGTTTTTCTTAAAGTGCAAGATTTTCATCGTTCCAGAGTGACAAATTTTGTGCCAAACTGTGAGCCTGAGCACCTTTTATATTTGTGCCATTCTTTCCCTCATGCAAAGATGAGCTTTCTCTATAAGCATTAGAGTACAACCCTCCTATAAAAATACAATAGAGATGGTAACTAGATATTTGAGAAAATTCAAAGTTTATTTTTGGCCCCAGTTAACCTAGACTCCCTATTATACTGGAGTTAAATGGATCCTGTATTCTGTAATACAGTGTGGGGGCATTTTCCTATACTTTCCTTAGGTTGTGATATGGTTCATAATATGTAAGGTTGAAATATTCTGCTGGAAGCTGTTTCCTTTCCAGCTCCACTGCTCACAATGTGTCTTGGGCATTAGCAGTAGTGGATGGGGAGGGCAGACTGACTTTTCCTTCTCCAGGTTGAGCAAATCAAGCCTGTTCGCCTTCTCCTCGCAGGACAAGCGCTCAGACCAGACTGGGGGCTATCTGCTGGATCCCCCACACTTTGGAAACCTTAATGGGAGAGGAGTAGTAATACCAGACATGGTAGCCCACATGCAGCCTCATGAGTGCAAGTAGAGGGAATTGCTTCCAAAATCTGCTGTGTTGTGGTCTTTTTCTTTATTTTTCTCAGATCACTTAGGGAAAGTTTATTTTTGTTAACTTCAACAGTACAGAGGAGAAGAGAAGCTGTTGCTTCAGGCAGCGAACCTGAATAAATAAGTGAGAAAGAGTCAAGGTTACCAGACTGGGTAGCTTGTGTCTTTAGGATTTTGGACTGTAAGATTTGTTGAAAAATGCATCATCTTATTATTTTTATAAATGCTATTAAAATAAGAACAAAACAGTGATATATCTCAAAAATGTTTAAAGGTACTATAAATATTCAAAAAAAATCCTCTAGCAGACTTGAATGTTTTAAGTATTTTTTAAATCAAATATGTTCATCTATTTGTATTTCAATAAGGAAAACAGAATATTTCTGAGAAGTGGGAGTTATAAATTTTTCATCTTTAATGATTTCCTGTATTCTTATAGAATAGGAATTGGACATGAGTTCTAGGACCAAAAGGTTACACTCCCCCAGATCACTTGTTTTGCTTTAACAAACATCATAGGCCAGAAAGTGGGCAAAGTCTGTCATGGTCTGTTTATTGCTCTTATAAGTTCCTTTTTTTAATGTGGTAAGCTGCAAAGATCCTTCAATATTGTTTTTATTATTATTAATAGGGAAGCTTTTCAGCTAGATTCTGCCCTAACATGTAGAGTTCAATAGGTTACTAATACTGTAAATGAGCAAACACATTGTTAGTCACGATGGGAAAATAAACACAAAATTTATGACAAAATTGAACCTCAACAGCTTCCACATGCTTTAGATAACTTGACTGAGGTCAGAATGAGCTGAACTATGAAATGAGGCTAGTGAAATGTCAACCCTAATTAGGAGGTGTCATTAAAATAATAGCACTACAGATGAAAAATGCATATTCAAAGAGTTCGGTGATAAACCCTAAACAGGGGAACCATATTTGGGCACTATGATGTTTTGATGATGCTATTAAAAGATGAGTCATAGCTGAACTCATTAAAAATGTTTCAGACATTACATCCTTTTATGCTAGCAAGAGTCTGCTTTCTGTTGGTTTACAGAAAACTCAAAAATCTTCTAGAAGAGCTACTTTCACAACAATTTTCTTGACAATTAAGTTAATTTCATGTGAATATCACTAATGCCACAACAAGACATAATATCAAAGACAAAGAGTTTCATGCTATGATAAATTTACAGCCTAAGTAATAAAATCAGTTTCTAAAGTTCCATTCTTTAATTATGAGAAAAGTCCTATAGGAAAACTCAGTAAGGATAGGATGCTGTGTTGCAGTAGCTAAAAACCATTTTGTTTCACTTATATTTCAGAGCAGTCTACGAAACTAGATGTCAAAAATCTTGGATGGTATTTTGTGTTGTTCCATGAAGATATGCTTGAATATTTCATTTCATTTTATTTTTTATAGTTACTTAGAATAAGAGTCTTCACAAAAACTGAACCTTAAATCCTTTCTCATATTATTTTTACATTTTTATAGTTACAGATTTGTGTATAAAGCACAGGAATGTTCTTTTGAAAACTGAACCCAAAACATCTTTAGTGCTCTAAAGTACCTGATAACAAAATAGTCTTCTCTAGCATTAGTGTCTTCTATAGTGGAAGCTTCTTCTGCACTGACTGACTCTTTCATTCATTTGTTCATCCACAAGACCAATGCTAAGGTTGCTTTTCAAAGAGATAAGTAAGGAGGTGAACGCTGCTCTTCACAACCTTCTGAGTGCTGACACTCTTGCTCCTTACTATAGAAATATTATGTAATATAGGTAATATCTTGTTCACCAAAATTACTATAACAGACACATTAGCCCCAGGATCTTTCCTTGTTAAAATGCTTTCCATTTTTTCTGTTCATGGAGAATAGAGACGAGGCATAAAATCAGTTCTTGCTTCTGGATCAGATCTATGGTGTAAGATCAAAGTCAGATCAGATCTGGGGTGCTGATTGGAAGTTCAGGAGAGGTTGGCATGAAGTTTGATCCTTAATATCCCCAACCCACAGCTTCTGTTCTTCACCATGTTCAGCCTCACCAGATGACACCTCACTGACAACACGCAAAGTTATTTTGCCTTTGACAAAGCAGTAACAGCTCTTATAGAGAGCAAGCTATTGATACTAACACTGAGCAGGGCTGGGGCGCAGGGAAAAATGCAGGAATTCCATCATCTCTGCTAAACTCTTAGATTCTCCTTTGAGAATTTTGGTCCAGATCAAGTAGCGCTTGACCTGAACGGTGTCACCTGGGCACCATTCACAAGTTAGCACAGGCCGTGAAGCATTTCCAACATGCAGCCTCTGTGCAGGATGTTTTCAAGGATAAAAGCATTGAAGAATGCAGATATAGGGTATCTCATGCTACTGAAGGGCCTGATGTGCATTTCTGTATAAGTGGCTGTGCAAGAGAACTTCATCATGAATAATAGAATAATAAATAAAAGGATAATAAAAGAAGAAATAGCACTTAAGTGATCTAATCTAATATACTTTTAAATCCTTTAGAAAAACCTTACACATTGCTTGTGATGGATAATCTAAGACTTAGTAGATGGTCCTTGTTTTTTTTTACAGATAACTTCTGTTAAAATGCACATACTAGTTCAAGTCTGAATTTTTCCAGCTAGAGCTTGAGTGATAGAAGTTTGTTTTTCTTATGTTGTGTATATTCCACAAAATATATTTAAAATTTATTAGTGATTAGATTAAAACATACTTGTGTAGCCTCTAAGATGTAAATACAGAGACTAAAAATACAGTTTTGTGGATACTCATTGATGCCAACAAGAACTATACCTACAACATGGTATTGAAATGATGCTTTGTTCTGATTACAAGAAAGAAACTTTCATTTATAGCTCAGCTAAATTCCTACACCTCCAGGGGCAGGGTGCACTCTGTGCAGTGTATTTCTGCCATGCATAAGGCTGTTAAAGCTCTAAGTTGTTCATCATATTTCTGATTTCACCTCCATAACCTTTTGCTCACAGCATCAAAGGGAAGAACAAGAAAAGCAGGTCCTGGTTTATCCTTGTATACGAGTGGTACAAAGCAGCTGTAATATAGTAGTCAAAGCACTACAAAATGTATTATTTCATAGATGTGCCAAAATGATACCCTACAATATTGACTCAGATTAATCAAGTTAATCAAACATGTCTGAAGCAGGCTACTGAACTGCTTAGTAAACAGAGAATAATAATAAATAAATATGAAATATTAAATTATATTTAATCAACCATATGCAAAAGGTTTAGGGTCTTATTAGGCTTTGGAAGCCTCCAAGGCAGGGAACGATGCACCATGAGAGCCGGGGCATGCAAGGGACAGCATGCACCTAACCATGCGGCGCACGTTCAGGGTACAAACACAGGATTTAATTTTCTGGTGCCTGTCAATCTCAAGCCTTTCACAAATACAGAAATTTCATTTAAGTACAAAAACATTGAGTTATTTAAATATAGGAAACTGTTTGCCAGCTATGCACATTAATTACTTATCAATTATAGTTTCATTTAAATATATTATATTTAGAGGAGATAACTGGTAGCTAGCTTGCCATCACCCATACTGTCTCTGTCAATCCTCCATGAAGTTCGTTCTGTAATTACAGATTTTCCAGGTGAACAGAGAAACAGCTGAGAGTACACCAGCTGCAGAGAGATTCCTAAGGCTTTCTCTTGTGCTAATAGTGTCAGAAATCAATCCAGAAGACTAAAGAATTCTTACAGAAAATGTGGGGGTTTTTTGCGTTTTCTTCTGCTTTTACAAAAATTTTGCTTAAACAAAAATTATATAAATTCTAGATGACAAGACTGAAACTAGGGTATGATCCAGGAGAGAGAAAAATCTTGCTGTTGATTGCATCTCTGAAATGGAAAGTGATAGGCATGGATTTTTGTCAGCTATACCCATAAATCAGATCTAGACATCTGTTTCTTTCCTGATTCAGTTTTTTTTTTTAAGAAAAAAAAATATAAACTGTAAACTAAAGATCTTCTTGCAAAGATGTACTCAAGTAAAAAGTTTGCAAAAGGTCACTATAAATGATGACCATTTTAAGTACGTAGGAACAGAATGTTGTCATGGTCTCTCTTGCATTTCTATGCCAATCTTGTGTGGTAAGTTTTTGAGTTTTTGCAATCTTAGTTAAAAAAAAAAAAAAAGAAGAAAAGGACTGTTAAAAAGCTGATAATCTCATGTTCTGCTAGCATAGGGAGGGCCATGCATTTTCCAATAAATAAGCAGAATTAGAGATGAGCCAGGGTGGTAGAGTACCTGGGAAGGGACAGTGAGACCAGAGAGAGGATACAAAACAGTTGCAGAAAAGGAACAAAAGGGTCTAAAAATTTAGAAATGCTGGGCTGTTGGGTCTCTGAGATACTAGGACTGAAAATAAGAAATATCTTGGCTCTTTTATAAGCTTTGTAGACAGCAATTAGCAAAAAATTAGAAACAAACAGAAACCCCGAATGATGGTATTCTTCCTTCAGTGAATCAGGACCAAAGGAAAACTAAGCTGAGGACTCTGACATTGTCAGCGTTTGCCCCAGCTGAAAACTGGAGGACTACTTGCAAAGAATGCATTCGATGAGGCAGGATGGGTATGTCTTCCTTTGGCTTTACAGCACGGAAAAAGGAAGAATAAACACTTTGTTTTTAATATTATTATTTTAGCAGTAGAATGATCAACACATCATTTCTGGGTGAAACTTTATTTAAATGCACATGTAGTGGCTACGGATTCAGGTTTCAGAGAAGGAATCTCTTACTCCCTGCAAAATTGGCAGCCCATTCTTATGGAGCAATGCATAAATGGTAACGACAGAAGATAACAATGTATATAAAACACAACAGTTATTAAATCTGACTGGTTGGATATCTTTTCATGTGAATTTGGGTTGTAAAAAATTGTGAGCAATAGCAGAGCTGAAGATAACAATCTTTCAGGAAAAAAAGAGTGTTCCTAAGTATTAAAATACATCTTTTCAACCTTTATCTCACTTTTTACCTTCCTTAAAGAAGAGAAATAATTGATATTTTTAACTGTAAATAATTTTTGTAGTTAATCTTGCATTTTAAGATACACTGAATTAAAAGTCATTTTTGAAAGTTCTCTTCAGAAAATAATGGTTCACTAGAACCAAAACCTTTTTTTGCCGGTGTATGGTCCTTTTCTCTGATATTTCATTGTGACAATTTTCCCAGGCACAAGTTAAAATTTGAATGACGGCTCACAATATTAAAAACCTATCTATCACTAATAGTTTTAATTTTGGAACACTTTCTGGAGGTTTAAAAATCCACCTAAAGCCCTTAAAGTCAATGATGCTACTCTCATGTGAAAGAGTACTCTCTCTCTCTTCTTTCCTGTACCCAAGAATGAAAATAACCTTGATTCCATCACAGCTGAGAACAGGTTTTGTTTCTGAAATGTCAAGGTTTAAAATGTATCATTGGAACAAAATCTTCAGACTTGGGCTCAAAGCTTACATATAACCACAGCAAAACTGATAACGTTGTTTACTTTCAGGTTGAAAAAAACAGCTTCTGAACAGGTATTATATATAGCTTGGTGGCAGAGAAGATTTCCCCCAATACAATATGGATTTTGCTAGCATTAAGATTGTAGTTTCAGAATTTCACCACTCATTACATCTTTAGAAATATTTGCAAATTGTCTTCAATCAATTCTTATTTTCCATATTTTGATTTCTGAAAATCAAATAGTAATTAAAATAGAAAGACAATTGAGTAATTATAAGACTGCCTTAATTCAATTGTTTTGTGTCACTATACATTGTATAGGTAAAGCAAGTAGGGAAATATGGGTTTATTTGGGCCTCAGTTTCCATCCTATCAGCTTAAGTTTACACCATTTGCATGCATTTTGTGTTGGCTCTTTAAGTACTGAATTGGATGAACAATTCCATGCAATGGCCTTCTAGTTAAACCAAGAGAGACAATGATAGAGATGCTGCAAAGGATATTTAATATAACTGATAAATAACTGATGCTTCCTTAAACCAATTTTTATTTTGATACTACAGGTTAACATTCCATTGATGAGGTTACAGACAACAGTACCCACATATCCAGGCTCTCTGATTTGCTAGGATAGGTGTAACCTGGGGGTATAAATCATTCTTGAAATCTCTGTTGAGGATGAAAATAAAATCCCAGTGGATAATGGATCCATGCCAGAGGGTGCTCTTTGACATTCAGATTCTTCCATCTATGCACACATTAATCCTACACTGTTGCTGCCCGGCTCACTGACATTTGAGGTGCCTTTTTTTTTTTTTTTTTTTTTTTAATTCTAATATTTCTCTTTAGGATGGAAATGCCTGTCACAGAACTTCTTGGAAACGGAGATTCAACAGAACCACTGGATTTTGTGTCTGTCACTTAAGGTCTTAATTCAGTGTCCATCTGTTTGTAATATATTAGACATTAGCATGCCTTTTCAGGTAAATGAGTATTTTGCCATTTATTGTTTATTTTTTGCCACTGAATTACATAGAAACAAACTGTTCTTAGCCTCAAAAAAAGAAAAGGCTTCTATTTACTTAGATTTTTTACTACTTTTCACCCTTTCCACAAATTAGCAGATCAAAAAAAAAAATAGAATGATCGATATGTCTTTCACCTTCTTGTCAGAAACCAGGCAAAGTAATGCTCATTCATCCCTTTCCAATTTTCCTGCAGTCAGAAGAGAACAGTACAAGAAAATGAAGGATAGCAGCATGAATCACAACTAATGTAATCTGGTAAAAAAGACAGCAGTGTATGCTGAGGAATTTTACTTTTGTTTTAAATATCTGAACTTCACTCACCCACAAAGACAAGTAGAAGACATTGCCATTTTCCTGTACTTCCAGGGATAAGAGCAAAAGCAACCTCCCTCCCTTAGGAGGAGGTTTAAACCTGCTTCTACAGCCCTGGTAAGGAAATGCAACTTTGAACCCTGCTCAGGCAGGAATTGCCACCCCCATATTCCCTATTTTGACATCTTTCTCCTTTCTGTCCTCCAAGACGCCAGGGTCTAAGTAATCAGAATTCATTCTATGATTCTATGGTTGTCGTGCTGTATTTTCTTTGGCTATGTTTTTCAGCATGGGGATGTTTTTCAGAAAAGTTTAATTTACCTTTCAAGAAGATTATTTTAGATTTAAAAACTAGTTTGTGTATTGAGTTTATTTTTTTCCTTAGAGAAAGATCAAGTAAAGAATCTGCTCTTAAAGAAATTCCTTTACTATCTATCATGTTTGGTACCAAATTCAAGATAAATAGTTTATATACATTAAGAGGATTATGCAAAAGCAAAGGGCTTGTTGCAACTGCATGAAAGTGCACAGTGAAAAAAACATTGCGATTACAGAAGAATTCACTGTTCCTCTCAGCATTTAGACATTTCCCCGCCTTAAAAAATAATCCTTTGACCTATTTGCTATGATCTTTCTCTGAACAACTTCAAACTGATTTCAGCTGATCCCTTTGCATGTACTGCCTTTTCAACAGACTGCAGAACGTTGCTTTCTATAGAAACTTCCTCGTTTGCTTCTCCCTGACCTTTTTTGATTCCTTGCTAATGGAAGTAGCCCTGCAGCTTTTGTTTTCTTGTTTACTCCCTTCCCATGATTTTGTCTATGCTGTGCTCTGTTCCTGGAAGAAATTATCAGTGGGAGTGAGACAGGCTACCCACTCCATCCCTATCAATAAAATCTTTTCTATTGCAAAGCTTAAAAACTCTAATACATATAAATATCATATTATGATGTACAAAGTTTACAGTTAAGCACTTTAAATGTTCTCTCACTCTGAGAGGAGTGTAGGTGCCTCATGGATCTTCAAAGGGCAATGGAGAGAGGCAGACATTACTGGAAGGGAATCAACCCAACTACTTAAAGGGAATCTGGTGATGCTTATTTTAAGAAGCAGATATGCTCATACGAAACCTCAATTTCTTTAGAAATATCCATTATCTTCTTATCTTCATAAGAAATGAAGACCTTTATTTATAAGCATAGGTGACTAGATTCCTGATTTAATTCACCTTATTAAGATAGGATCTGGATTTATGAGACTGGCTGATGTACTAACTGTCTAATTTGCTGGTGAAATAACTAAATCAGATATTAGAGTCCCCATATTTTAATTCTGGATCCTCCTCACTGTATCTGAACTGGATGAGCAAATCCTGTGAGTCAGTCCCAGTGCCTCAAAGAAACTCTATGCACTATCTATGCAAGAGACAAATAAAAAAAGTTAACATGAATTAGCAGCTAATTGTGGTAACAAATAATCTGAAAGGACATAGCAACCATGGAAGTATTTCCATAAATAATAAATCTATATATGATTGCAGTGAGACCTGGGACTACTAATTCCACAGATAGAAATAGCCTTTATGCCTACATAATTCAGCCGCAGAGCAATATTTCTAGCAGATTTTGTCTTCAAAGTAAATTATATTTAATTAAAATGTTTTATCAATTGCTCTTCAACTTCCATATCATATGCTGCATGCAGAAATATTTTATAAGCAGGGAAAATACCATCCAAATAATTTATACTTGACAAAATATTAACTCTCATTTTATATTTACTTGGGACCATATTCTACTAATAACTTGTTAACTTTCCAGTTTAGTAGCATAATTACACTTTCATTACTATTTCAAAGTTTTCTTCTTGATAGCCTGAAATTAACAAAGAAATGTCTTAGGCTCAACAAGCAGAAACTTTAAGCCTAAGAGTGTACTTACACTATATAGTTTTAAAATATTCTGTAACTATCAATTCATATTTTGTTAACAAATCTAGAGTAATTATCAATACACAGAACATAAAGTTATAAGAAAAGACTAGCTGGTACTTTTAGTAACGTCCATGTATACAATTTTCTTCATCCTTTCAACCTAGCCTTATAGAAGAAGTCAGGGTCACTTAGACAAATATGATTCAGTACACAGCTCACCAGAACTGTATCCTGCAGACTTTCTTTTTCCTCATTTTATCTGCTTTACCTACTGTTTTTTCAAATGTTTCCTAAATTATCCTTGGTCATTCCATAAAGGCATTTGATTCTCATTGAATATCTATATTACTCACATTTAGCTTCTAGACCACACCACTATGGGGAAGATCTTGGACCAAACAGAGAGTGTGTAAGCAGCAGCACGACAGCACTCATAACAGAGACTGGGACTTGGCTCAGAGCCCGAATTAGGATACATTTCTCAAGTGAGCTCCTAATTTCCCAGCTGACACTAATGAGTTCTTTTTTCTGCTCTGTTAAAGTGTAATCAGTTTAATTTAAAATCACCGTGGTTTCAGCAGAGAGGCAGCACCAGCGGCTGTCCTTCCCAACACAGCCTGCACTGCAAACATGTTTTTATTGTGGTAATGGAAAGTCAAATAGGTTACAGCTGCAGAACAGAGGAGATGAGAAAAAAAATCAACCATAGGCAAGTCTCTAGTGAGAAGTAAAAGAGCTCACCTCTGCTGCCAGCTCAGGCTGGTCTGGCAGGATCAACACTTCCTTTGCTTCAGATTAAGTTAAACTGATTACTACAAAGCATTTATGCAGTATCATTGAAAAAAAAAAAAAAAAAAAAAAAAACAACTATTACAACT
>JAWLRI010001104.1:131943-163656 GCA_034781795.1 Crypturellus tataupa
TGAGGGTGACAGAGCACTGGCACAGGCTGCCCAGAGAGGTTGTGGAGTCTCCTTCTCTGGAGATCTTCAAGACCCGCATGGATGCAGCCCTGTGCCACATGCTCTAGGTGGCCCTGTATGTGCAGGGGCATTCTGTGATTCTGTGAAATATCTACACTGGAAACAAAATGCTGTTTGAGATCAATATATATTTTCCCTTTGATCCAAAATGAGCATTGTTCAGTCTTTGCTTCCTAGGGAAAAAAAATTAAAAAAATCTGTTTAATCTTTGAAAAAAACACTTTTTAATGTCTGGATCAGATACTGAACAAAATATCAGCTATTGCACAGTCACAGATAGCTCATTCTTCAGAAAAAAACATGATGTAAAACATTGGTAGTTTGCAGGAGCACAGTGAGAACTGCCACAGAACAGTTTGGGACCATGACAGCGAAAGCGGCCCTTGCTGTCTTGCTAGGGACACTAGATAGTGTCAACAGGCTTGGTCAGGGTCAGCTTGAAGACAACAGCAACCCAGCATCAACATCAGGAAGCAGCACAATGGCAGATGGGTGAGGGAGAGGCAGGAAAAAAAAAAACGGCAGTTAACACTTTCAAAAGAGCAGTTTTCTCAACAGTAAAGCCAGGGGGTGGAGCAGTTGCATGTCAGCATGGGCATCAAGCATCAGCATGGGTGTATCTTCAGGTTCGTAATTCCCTGAAAACTGAAATTGACTCAGGGCCACCAGTATCATTTGGTGTCAGAGCAGCCAGCTCAGCATCACCTCCTTGTAAAAGGACAATATCAAACAGGAAGTTAATTTGGAAGTCCAGAATAATTGATGATGACAGGAATTCTTTGATATCACATCTTAAGACTATCACAAAGAAGTTGTTAGTCAGAATGAAAAAATACAGACTAAAAAAAAGTACTATGAGATCTGGTCCTAAGAAAGGTTCGCAGCAGCCAAAAAAGCCACATTTGATCTGACAGTGAAGAAAGGACAGCGAAAGAAGGACATTTCTCTTATTTTCCCCTCTCATTCCCTAGAAGTTAGAAGTAGCAGCCTTAGTAAGATAAGTAAGATTGAGTGAAATACTGCTGTAGCTTGGATTATATTGTGATAATGAATTATATTGTGATTAATGATTTGGATTGTATTGTGATTCATGATATTTTTCATGCAGGTAAAGATTTATTTTCTAAATAAAAAATAATTTAAATTACAATTCCATGTTTAGTACTAATAGTTGTTTTTTTTAGAGAACATTAAGATTTCCGTAATGAGTCCTAACACTGAACCATTTGTATTACCTACCAGTTCTAAATCATTAACCTATCCAGAAAATGAAATTATTCCTTAGTTATTGCGTGTGAAAATATGTTCAGTATTGTGCAGCTGGAAACTTGCTTGTACATATTCCTAGGGCAAAATGAGATGTAGGTGGAAAAGGACTATAATGAAAGACTCGATACAAACTTGGACAGCTGATTTTTTTAATGGAAATTTTTTTAATAGAAGAGCACAAACATGTATTTTTAAAAGCTGGATGAAAAATAAGAATAGCTCTGGGCAGATCTAAACTGCACAGCTAGCACTTACAGTATGCTTTAAGGAATTCAAGCTGACATTGACCTTGGCAGCACTTACAAAGGACTTACTTTCACAAGGATGAATACATCCTACGCTGTGTCTTCAATTTTGTGAACAGCCGTGAATTTTTTTCGGTTTTAACTACACTTATTCTTCATACTGCTATTCTTTGTACTATATAATTAGTTTCAAGCAATAACTTAGTAAATTCATGGGATAGAAGAACAATAGTATAGTGTAGTATAATGAATCATAATTCAAACTTTCATCATATTTTTAAAAAGATCCTCTTCTGAAAATATGTCAAAACATTTTTTCTATGGCTTTTCTCCAGCCAAAAAATAAAATTCAGATATATTGCTAGTGACTTTAAAATAATAATAAATATATATGTAAAATAGAAAGATACACAGAATATAGTATGGGACCATCCACAAATATTTATGTCTTAGGGAGCAAAAAAGGACTCTGATGGCCCTTTCTTGATGGCCCTGGCTCCAAAGTCAATGCCATGTCTGAGTTCCCTGACATTCCCACTCTCTAAGTACCTCGAAACTGAAGATTTCTAACACCACTTTTCCAAAGATCTTTCCTGATTTTTTTCTCCTATACCTCCCTAAACATTTTTAAGGACTCATTTAAAAAAAAAAAAAAACACTATTTAAGTTTTAAATACTATATACAAATGCAGAAGATTTTAATAATATTTAAGACAGAAAGTGTCAATTGCATATTTTAATATGAGAATTTATTAATATTACAGATTTTATTAATATTACATAAACGTTAACAGGGCCTATTTTTTCCATTAAAGTTCTACTAATGAACACACATTATAATTTATTTTCCTATCAAATATTCACAAGATTTTTTTAAAATAGATCACTAGGAAGTACTGCAATATTAATATCTAAAAGACGTGTACCACAAATATCAAACCATCAACATAAAAAATCTTAACACAAAAATATTTCAACAGTTTTCAGGCAGAATGATACTTTCTGAAGACTGGTAGAAAAACAAACAAACAAAAAAAAACAGTAAGTCATTTCAAATACGGATGAAGCTGTTTGGGCCTAGCTTTTCTTGATAGCCCAATCCTGATTGGGCCCCTGCATGTTTTTAGAGGCTGCACTTTTATAACTTCATGTGACAAAAAGTATCCTGTATGTAAAAAAAATAAAAAAGTGTAACTAGAATTCTGTATAACATACACCAGAATTACACATTGATAAGACATGCCAATAAATGAAACTGGAACTTCTCAGTCCTTGATTACATCTAATCCTACCTCCATTTTTTCAAATTGTAGAATGTCCATTATTTTTAGCTAAAATTTTAACACTAGCAATTCTGTCACACTTAAAATTCCATCTAGTTAGAAAGGATCCTCTGCATTATGTAGTTCTAATATCACTCATGCAGGGTTTGCCCTGGAGAAGGTTCAGGGCAGATTTTAACAATGTCTTTAAACATCTGACAGGAGGGCATCAAGAGGATAAGGCTTTTCTCAGCGGTGCCCAGTGACAGGACAAGAGGCAACAGGCACAAACAGAAACACTGAAAATTCCCCTTGAACACTCCTGCACTGAGAGCATGGCTGAACCCCTGGCACAGATTGCCCAAGGAGGTTGCAGATCCTCTACCCTTGAAGCTGTTCAAACTGTGGCCAGACAGTGGTGGGGACAACCTGCTGCAGCTGTCCTTGCTTGATCAGGGAGTTTGACCCCTCTGTAGTCTCTAGAGGTCTCTTCCAACCCCAACTATCCTGTGAGTCTGTGAAATTAGAGTTCTGGGCGAGAAGGAACATACTGAGGAGAAGAGCATGTTGTAATATCACTATCCTGAGGAGTTTAAGCATGTAACTCCCTGTCATGTAATTCCCCTGGGCATATCTTCACTGGTGATAATAATCCTGATACCCATCCTACTGCCACTCATTTTTAAGAAAATATTACAAGAGGATGTGGTAGCATCCATTTTCTGTTCCATAGTGTGCTCACTGAAGTATATACCATGTAGGAAACGGGAGCATGATTCATTCATTCTTTAGAAGTTCAAGACTCCCAAAGGACAGTTGAAAGAGAAACCGCATGTTCTTTTGGAGATACCATAACTGTTTGATCAAAATTCAGAAATATATTTTCTTTTTTTGTTGTTGTTGTTTTTTAATTAAATTGTATGTTAGTTTAGTAAGAATTTTACATGTGTTAAACTTTAAGGAATAGATCCTAATGAGTTAAGATGATATAGAAAACATCTGCAATTGTCTCCTTGACATTTGAGAAATAGAAAACTGTTGAGAAAACATAACACTTTTTAAAACTGCAGTAGGAAATGATGCAGAAAGGAGGGTTCACTGATGGTTATGGGAGTAGAGAGGAAAAAGAAGTAAGCATCATACTGCGTTTATTTTATAATTTTTTTTTTTTGGTATAGTGGTAGTCTGTAATATTTTTACATTTGATTTAAAAATTACTAACAGAAGGTGATACATTTTAGATCAAAAGAAGAAAAAAGATATCCAGAGGTCATCAATTTAAATTTAAGATTTTGAATCTTATTTGAATGTATGAAGCAACTTTCTGAATTTTGAGATTAGCAAAGTGTGTATCAGTGTAAGGGGAACAATGGGAAATAAAAGTGGAAGTATGATTAGACTTATTGAGACACAAGTCGTCTCTAATGTTTTCCTTAAAGTATTTTAGCATTTCATTTCAGAATAGAATAGTAGACTTATTTTGCAACATGTTTCCCAAGTGTGGAAAAAGTCACAAAAGCACAGAACATGCTTCTGAAATTCTAGCAAATCTACTGGCTAGTTCCTTTTGAATTTCCTTTATAATGTTTCCAAGACAGCTCTTCAAAGACAAGTAGATCAAATTATGATTTCCTTGAAGTATATTTTGGATATACAAAATGACTGAAGGCCCAAAGAGCTTTCTTCCAAAAGGCTCCAAAACAGATAGAAAAGAAAAAGCCATATTGTTAAAATTCTTATCCTCCACCCATAAAATAAAAAAGGCTCAATGTCATAACTTTACTTATGATAAAAGGACGATATCTTTCTAGTCATGTTTACATAAAATGCAATTGCTACAATGCAGAAAATTAAATAGGGAAGAAAAAAAAATACAGATGTTTCAAAAATAAGAATAAGTTTATTAGCACAGGTATTTGTTGTACAAGTAACAGAGAAATGTTATTCTTACCTCCCTCCTTTGGTAAATAATAACTCTGTTCCTTCAAAAGCGTACAAGATAAAAAAGCAGGGTCCCATGTATATGACTTCCTACCAAGTGAGTCCAAGTAGCCTTAAAAGAGAAGCACAGATATAATTTTTATGTTTTTAACTAATTTATATAAACTAATCATTAGGTTTGATTGATCTACTTTTTTTAATTTGTGGTTCTTGTTGATATGCACAAAATATGTATCAGTATATTATAATGAATAAAGATACAAAGTTCCACTCGCAGAGATACTTGTCCTAAGCCATCTATATATGCCATGAAGTTCTTTTCTATGTAGATATAATGATGTCATCTTTTAACATCTGATGGTATATTTTCTCCATTTGGACATTATTCCAAACTAAGGCAGGACTCACTGATCACTCAGTGAACAATTTATCCACTATCTAGTAACTTTTCATTCTTCAGTGCACGGCATTCAGGGGTAACTTGAAGCACATTATACAGTTAAACATCTATGAACAGAATTCCCTCATGGGATTTTCTGTGACACTTTTCTAATTGCTTCACAAATATTAATTACCTTCACAAAATCCATGTAACATTTAATTTATAGAGATAGAGCCAAGTTCCTGAGAAATTAAATGCAGATGCCAAATGTAAGATAACTGCAGAATATACCAAATGTGTAAAGTGTATCTCCTAGTGATCTCATTTGCAGCTGGAGAACTCAGCACTTTTGCAAACTGGATTTCAGATAAAAAGTCTGAAAACACACTATTTGAGAAGTGTTTGGATAATTGACCTATTATGGGAACACGGGTAGGATGATATGGCATTCAACTGGTTTTCTTCTTGGTGCCCTTTCCTTACTCACCAGATGCCTCTTGCTTTTGGGACAAATTAAGAAGAGGACATAGAGATTATAAAGCAGATTTCTTATATATTGTTTGTAGAGGGGATTTTCTTTTAACAGCATTTAAAATTGAAATAGATATATTTATAGTAGTGGCTAGCCTTTGTGGGTACCAGGCTCATGGTCTGGAAGCAAGATCATGTGTGAGCTATGCATACTCCCCTGGATAGAAGAAGCTAGATTCTTCAAAAGAAGACGCTATACAAGCAACAGGAGCTGGGCAAGGAACTGCTCAGAGCCACCCCATGGAAAAGACTAGTGCAGAGAGTATTTAAAAACCAACTGTTTCTGAGCTTCCTTAGTGCTGCAAACTGCTTTCCTATATTTAAGTCTTATGTTCCAGAATTAACTTCTGAGGACAAGTAACAGAATGTGTTTTACAGAAATAAGCAAGAATCACACATGACTAGTTAGCAATGCTTACATGCTACATACATGCTACATACATATATGTACATACACATACGTATCTTTGTTAAGGCATTACTTGAACTTGTGATAAACTGCACATTTTCTAAATGCAATATTCTTTAAGTAGAACATACTAATATCAGATGCAAGATATAAATACAGGTTGTGTGTTAACTCGTGTTTATTTTCAAGTTTTAAATCATTTAAATCATGTAGAATTCTAACCCTCACTTCTCTATCTCTCAATACAATCCTAGGAAAAGCAAACAAACATACAAAAACCCTGGCCTTCTGATTACTGTGCAAAACTGCTATTAGAAGGTAATATTGATTTTTCTAACACTGTAAGTTTCCTCTAGAACATATTGGTTGTAGGGAAACAGTGATACCCTTGGTGAGCTTTTCTTATTTCCATCCCGTATTCATTGACTCTGTTCTCTCTGTAAATATGAATATCTTACTGTATCTTACTGAGTTTGTGACTACTGTAGGGATTCTGGGGCTTGTTACAGTGAGGTCCAAGAAAAGAAAAAGAAATCTATAATGCAGTTTATTACTGAGAACACTCTGAGTAGTCCTGAGATTAACTGAATTTCAAGCTACAACTGCTATTGTCAGAGTGTATTGATTCTAGCAGCAGCAGCAGCAGCAGTAGCAGTAGTAGTAGTGCAGATCTTTTGCATTTGGCTGCTCATAGGGAAGCAGTTTTTGCCACAGACCTTGCACAATTCAACAGATAAAACCTATTTGCAATGCTTAGATCGTGACAAAGTAGCAAAAAGTCCTTCTAACTCCGCTAGTGTTCTGGAATTATTTGAATTCAGAAGTGCACCTTTAAAGCAAACCAAAGCAAAAAAAAAAAAAAAAAAAGTATTTCTTTATTGTATTAGGCAGCAACTCCCTGTGCTTACCTTCTGCAGTAGGTGAATGGGAACTGTCACTTGACTGTCTTGAAATACAATACTCTTTAGATAGTTTCTTCTCTTCATTTCCATTTGCTATTTTTCCTTTTAATGAACTTTGCCTAGTGGCAGTTATGTTTTGCCCTTCTATAGTATCACAAATTGGGAAGGAAATACATATTTTCTTTTGAGGAACATTTTTCACATTTTCATCTATCCCCTCAGAACTATTTAATTCACAGTAACTGTTGCATGAATTTGTTTCTACAATAGATAAATTGTTTTCATTGCTCTTGCTAATTTCATGAAACAGACGTAGCTCTTCTAATACTAAATCAAATTTTTTCTTCAGTTCAAATTCGTATTTTATTTTGCTTTCTGAAGGTAAGTATTTATCTTTTACATCTTCAAGGCATCCATTGTTCATTGTGGATAAATTCATTTTTAATTTATCATCTTCAGCAACACAGGTTTTAGACTCATCTTCTGAATGTGGCATAATCAAGTCATTCATTAAAGTCTCACATTGATTTTCATTAGTTAAATGCATTTGCTCATCACTTATCCCTTCTTGTTCTTTTCGATATTCAAGATTTTGTTTCAAAGTTGCTGGTTTTAAACTTAATGTGTTAGTTTTCTGAGTATGTCCATGTAATGACAAATGGACCGCTTCCTCATGCCCTTTTTGCAAATAGCTATCTGCCAGGGTAGGGCTTCCTGCAGCTGGAAATTGTAGGATGGAGTGACTTTTTTCATACTGTTTTTGTTTCTCTGCACTTAAGGAACTCCTGCAGTCTCCATCTCCACTTATTACTGCATCTTTGTTGACAACAGGACTTCTATCTAAAGGCGAAATGACATACAGATAACTACTCATGAGGCTTGGAAAGGTATTTCCAGAATTTAAATAAGTAGTTGGATAGTAAACACATTCTTTTTCATTTTCTAGATGTGGGCTATATGTGGATCCATCCATTTTTTGGCAATATTCATCTTGGTTTGTTTGGCTGATATGTAATTGGAGAGAATTATGTTTTTCCACAGCTGTTTTTGACTGCTCCGATACAATTAAAACACCTGATTTATTCGACCAATTACAAACATTTCCTAAAGCAGTTACTGGGTTTTCTTCACTGTATTTTTCTTTGACCAAATTATTTTGTTTTACAAGTGGGATCCGGTCTAGGTCTTCAGAATCAGTATTAAGGGGGATTTTTTTGTGTGTGTCAAAAATAGAAAAAGAATTTTTAGAAAGAAAATCTTGGGATTTTCTTTGCAAGTCTCTAGACTTAACATACTCATTTCTATCAGGATTTATATAATCAGAACTCAAACATTCTTTCAGGGTACATGTAACATCATTTGCAGACTTTATAGAATTTCTCCATCCAGTAGTTTTGTGCTTCTTATTTTCATTTAAAACAAAAGAAAAAGCTTTAGCTCTTTCTCTGTGCAATAGACTATTGCACACTTTTCTCGGCTTCTTTTCCTGTTTTATTGTGGTTAGTAATATTTGCAGATTTGAACATTTACTATTTAATTTTTCAAAATTCATTTGTGAACTGGTAGGCAAATAATTAAAATATCTAAGATTTGCTCCTGTCAAATGCTGTATTTTTTTGATATTAATATAATACATCTTCTCTAGTAAGGAATATTCAGAACTCTCCTCCAGCAAAATTAGGCATTTAGCCACTAAAAGTTGCCTTTTCATATTGTTTTTGTCACTTACAGATGCAGCACAAGTGCTAAGAAATTCTTTGCTCCCTCTGCATGAGAGGTGGTGCTTTCTGAAACATCTTCCAAAAAGTAATACACTTTTTTGGTTACAAAAGACGGCTTCTTTGTTTAAGAAATAGCATTTCTTTTCTTTGCCTAATACTTTAGGAAAATGTGTTTTCTGGCACTCATTATGTAAATCAAAATTAGTATTTTCTAATAGTTTAGGACTTACAATACATGAGCAATTATCACATTTTTTATGAAATTCTAGGCTTTGCCTCAAACTACTATTTATGCACAAGTTTAAGAGAATTGGCTTTCTGCTGCAAATAGGAGGTCTCCTCACTAGAAGATACTTTCCTGCAGTTGGTAATGAAGCTTTCTTGTTGTTAAAAAAGGAAGTAAAATATGTCTCCAGAGTGTTCATCTTCCGATGCTTTGAAATACGTAGCAAAAAAATGCACATATTGTTGGGACTCTTACTACTATTGCTATTTATTAACTCTTGGGTATCATATTGCTCTTTTAATATTTCACAAAAATAAAGACAGCAGAAAAGACCATCTTCTTGATAAATGGGTGTATCTTTATATAAAGATTCAGTCCATGACCTGGAGCTTCCAAATAAGATGTTCTGAAATGAGAATTTTGATTTAAACTGTTCTTTTCTCCTCAATATAGTGAAACTCACTTTTACAGCTGGAAAACTCTGTACAGTAATGTGAGGACAATTACTTTCAAATGTAATGCTTTTAGTTAAAAATCTTTTGAAATCAAATATTTCTGTTGTCAAAAGTTTTGATTCTGCTTCATGCAAACAAAAACTACTGCTAGAATTATAAACACCATTGTATATATTTAGCTTATTTTTCTGCAAAGCTTCTGATATTACTGGAATACTGTCCTGTATACGAAATACTGTCACATCCTCATTACTGCTGTTCCTCCCTATTCTTTTTGATATAGGAGTACAGCTTACATGTTTCTCATTGTGAAGTATTTTGGCACTAATATGAAAGGGAACCCTTGGCTTGTGGTCGTCATCCCCATCTGAATTTTCCAGTATTTTATCCTTGCAACAATTTCCAGAAAATGTTTGGTTACCTTCAGAATGAGTGTTGTTGCTACTGAGGTAAGTTAGAGATACTTGTGCTCTTTCTGCCAAAGCATCGCACTCCTGTTTGCTAACTGGTTGGTTACTCGTTTCTTTAAATTCACAACCAATAGGTGAGATTTCTGCAGTATTTTTATCACTTTGTAGTTGTTCCTTTATCCCAGATATTTTGAGTACGCAGCTTATCTGTTCAGATTGCATCAAACATGACTGACTTTTAAAATTCTTCCACTGCAGGGCCTCCAAACTTGTTGATGGCATTTTATTACTTAATTTATCTGAAATAACAGAAAATTGAAGTGTGTTCTCTTTCATTAAAAAATCAGGAATTTCTAGTGGTTGTATACTTTTGAAAGGTTTTAATGTAGGGATTAGATATGATGAATTATTTTTTTCTGTATGATCTCTTTCTGTTTGACTATCATTACTGGAACAATCTTTATCTTCTATAGTAGATACTTTGTTCAGAAAATTATTTTTCTCATTTTCTACATGCGAGAACATAGAATTAGTGTCACATAAAAACGGCACTTGTAAAAGCTGGTATTGTCGCCACTTTTTATCAGAGACGGACTTATGACTTAACATTTCCAGCTGAAACAAATCTCTGCTTAAGGGTGTAACTGAAGGAATGTTTTTAAGTTCATTAGCACAATTCTTTTCATTACTTGGTTCTATATTGCTCGTCTCTTGCAGCTGGCTTTGGTTTGCTACATGGACATCTTTACCTGTTTTAGTAACATTCCACACATTCAGTAGTTCTGTTTCAAAAGACAGTTCATGTACATTCACAGGAGTGCCATCTATTGCAGTATTTCCATCTTCATTTTCAGGACCCAATTTTTTAGAGGGCAATTTGTCTTCTAATACTCTATACTGTAAATTTTCATTATTCCAAGTTGGAATATGGAAACATTCTCTCATGTATTTTTTTCTTTTTCTATCACAGATTTCCTTTTCTAATACCCAATTATTTTGTCTTTCGGCCAAACACATAGGCTCATTTAGGGATGTTTTGTATCTGTTCACAGGATGCAAGCTTTGTTCTGACTTTTGCTGATCCTTTTCCTCTATGTTTTTACGATTACTTTCTATTTTAACGCGTTTTGGATTTGGGTAGAATTCAGTTTCATCTGATGTTGATAAAAACGTCTCAGAACGCACACTTTCCATGCTGACAAAAATAAATCCTATACTTGCTGTGATAGTTCTGAAAGTTAAATAAATATTAAAGTATTAGACATAAATGGTCTTTTAATGATTTCTAAACTGCTTCAGAACACAACATTAGCAACAGTACCATATATACACTCGTATCAATATGCTCCTATATTGATATTCTATATTTACGAAAGGCCTGGGATGAAGATAGAAACATTGAGCAACATTTAAAAATCAAGCCCTAAAATCTAAGATAAGACTTTACTTACTGAAGTTGCAGATATATGTAAAATTAAAATGGCTGGTGACAATTCCACTGTGTTAACAGGAAGCAAACTAAAGAGATTAACTATACTATCCACGCATTTGTCACAGGGTATTTTTGCCAAGAACAAATACTGGAAATAATATCAAGGATATAATGACCACTGATCAAGTCATCTGAATTTGGGGAGTGAATGTTAAAAAAAAAAAAGGCAAACAAACAAACAAAAAAGTGGTCAAGCCTTCTTTATACGATAATTTGTATCACAGAACTGTAACAAGTTCCTCAGAAGAATATAAGGTATTATGAAACACTGTATGTGATTGTATCTTTAGCTACAGAGAAACAAACTGTAGTAGAGGCACAAATCTAGAATAATAACTAGCTTGGTGCACTTTATGTCTAAATGACTCCTCCGGGGGAAAAAAAAAAAAAAAAAAAAAAAAAAAGGAGCCCAGTATTCTCATTTCATTTCAGAACTGACCTAACACGTGCGTCGCTATTTGCACAGATGAAGTTTTACACAATCACTGAGTCATTTTACCATTGTGTGAGGCACAAACGACCTATCGTTCAGTGAAAAGCAGCTGCGCTTCAAATGTAACTTTTGGGGGCACGTCGCAAGCTCCCCGCAGCGCACTGGGTCCGCAGCACCCCCAAGCTACCACGCAGCAGCGGGAACTGCGCTCGAAACTTGTTCCGTGGGCATAAACCCGGAGCTGCGGGGGCGCCTTGGCCCTGAGGCGGCGGCAGCTCCCTCTGCCTCCCCGCGGGGCCGGACACTCCCGTAGCGCTCCCTGCTCCCTATTCCCCCTTTTCCTCCGCTGTTTTTCCCGTTTCTCCCGCTCCGAGGGGTGTCCTCGCGGGCGCTGCCGGCCGGGGATGACGGACCCCCCTCAGCAGCCCGCGCACCTTCTCTCTGAGGCGCCGCCCGCGCACGCCCGGCCCCGGGACACAGCGCCGAGAGGCGGGAAAGATCCCTCCGCCCCACAGGGCCGCCTCACCGCCTGGGGCCGCCTCACACCCCTTCTCTGCGGGCACGGCGCTGCGCCGCGTGTCCCTCCGCCCGCAAGAGAAATAGTCCGCGTGCTCCTCCGCGGCCCCCACGGCCCCCGGAACAACTTACCCACGGGAAAGAAAAGTTGTGATTCATGACCAAAAGGCGGCCTGCAAAGCCCCGTAGTTTGATAGATCCCATCAGCAAGTCTTCTCTGCATGCTGAATTTGCAGAGGAACTTCAGGGACATGAAAACTGCCCCTCCACTGGGGAGGAAATCACGAGGGGTCAAACACTGGCAACATTAAAATTACCCAGTGATTCCTCGCTGATCTCCTCTTGCTTCGCCAAGCGCTAATATTCCTGTTTCTGAAGCATCAGAACCATTACTGGGCTCTTAGCACAAGTGGTGTTGTGCTGCTCAAGTGCCTGCTATCCATAAGTGAGAGCTTAAAAACTGTCATAACTATTACACAATAGTACAACATTATTACACCATAGTACAACTATTACTATTTTGTTATTAAACAGACCCAGGTCTGTCTCACAACGTGACGTAGTCACAACTTGCAAGGAGATGTGACACAATGCTGGTAATGTCATGTGGCCCTGAGGTCTCACCTGTTATGGCCATTATGTTTTCATTGTGGGTAGATTTATAGCCTTGATTTGGGCAAATAAAGACCAAGTTGTGCAACAATTTCACTTCTAAATGAGAAAAGAAAACCAACCAACCAAAATGAATGATAGAGATGAAAAATTGCTTGAAGAGTATTTTTTAATCTGTAAAATCAGAGGCAATTTTTAAAAAGGAGCAAAATATCATTCAGAAGGCAATTGATTATTTTACTTAAGACCCTCAAACAATTACAAATTTCCACCACCTCTTGTGGATATCAGTATACACATTTTTAAGTTATACAACACAGCATTGCCCACAGCTCCTTCTGGTTTCACCTGGAATTATTTATCTGCCACCCAAGAGGATATCAGTTCATTATATCTTAGTCCAGAAAGTCCCAAAATAACAGTTTCTTTGGAGGAAAAAAAATTAAGTAAAAAAGTATTGAAGTGTTGCTGACTGAATTTAAGCAACATGCAGATAATTATTTTTGTAAACAGGATGTATTTTTCTAAATTGCATAATTCCAAAAGAAGAGTATAAGAACTTATGTATTTATGGTCATGTTCATGGCCTTTTTTTCACAGTTCTTTTCTTGATGAATTCACAGCATAAAAGACATTCTCCCCTTATCTTTTTTTTTTTTTTTTTTTCCCCACAGTAGAAAGCATTGATTCAGCCAAGGACATTATTCCAAAAATAACAAGTATTCACACAGCTTTGTTCTTTAGAAATAGGTGTTTCCTATTCTACTGCTGAAATTTCATTTCAAAAAGGTTACCTTTTAAAGTTTACTCTAAGCCAGCTGGTTGCTTCAAGTCCATTAAGGGCTGGTAATAAATATAGATTCATCCCTAGCGCCTGTTGTTGCACTGTTGTTGCAAGTACTTTTTTTTTAATGTTCATACTGCATAGTGCGGTGAACAGACCTATTGAAGCTCAGCAGATCTGTTGTTCCTGGCAGTGAACATTTACACTCAGGAGTTATATAGAGCTGAACCCTAAAATAGCTTTTTATTGAATCTTTTTGCATTTCTAAATAAATGCAGCTAATATCTGTTTTCTAGTACTTAATAAATACTGAATCTGTTTTTAATTAGTAAGATATTTTGTTCCTTTCCAAAAGGAACATTTTCTCCAGAAGGAGTATTTTCTCACTTGCCCATCAACTTACAGTTCCTTAACATGCATTGTGGGCTGCAAGTAAACAGGAATCAGCTGCAGTGGAAAAAAAAAAAAAGTAATTTTATAATAGACTTTGAATCTTTTTGTTGTTCTTTACAATGTATGAAACTATAAAAAAAAAATCACAAAATGTAAAGAAAGATCAGGAACAAATATCACCAAATTACATTAAATTTCAAGAGAGATAGTACCAAAAATGATAGGCTACTACTAAGGATCAGTAAGACCTTCAATTTTGACAGCTTGGAATTGCCAGGTGAAGCAATAATGCTGCTCAGATCCTTTATTTCAGCTTAGCTGTGCTAATGTGATGATTTCAGTCAAAAACTTATCCTCAATGCAACTTAGATTTTTCTTTAAATTATCTTTTTTTTTTTTCCAAGTGAAAACTGCTTCTTTAATTTTGAAATTTCAAGACTGAAGGACTTTTGAAGACCATCATGTTTCTTTCATGAACTATAATGCTATAAATTTCCACTCTGAAAGTAACTCACTTTCTCACATTGAATCATCAAGGGTAGTAATTACAATTCTAAAGGTAATTTCAAATTGAACTGCTTTATTAGGAAATTCTTTTATTCAGGAGACAATCTCCTGAATAACATCTTTGCATATAAAAGTATCCAGTTTTTTCATCATAATAAAGGTACATATTGATACTGGTTTTCTGAGCAGAATCTTGGTACTTAATATTCTTAGAACTGGATTTTACAAGTTACCTGTTTTTTTTTTGTCAGTATTTCACTGGGACACATATAACACAATCACTTTGTCATTAGAGACAAGGGTCAATAAAATGAAAAGTCAGATTATGAAAATACTACATAGTTCTTTATATCAAAATTGCTGTGTCTGCACCTTTAAGTCACATAGTTCCTATTATACATATCATTGTGAATGAGTTTAAATAATAGCTTCAGTCCTTGGCTTTTAAGCCTTTAAGGTTTTTGCAGATAGAATAAAGGTAGGATTTACTTTTTACCCAATGTACTTAAATCATAAGAAAAGTGGCATCTCTCTGTATGATTTACATATCTTAAGTTCATATTCTCATCAGAGTGCACAGACTTCATCAATAAAAGTTGCATGGAAAAGGTACACTGTGTTACTCCATTAGAATGTAAGCAAGAGCTGCAGACACTGTCATTCAGAAATCTGTTATTCCCTCCAAGATAAGCCTAGAGTAAAAGTTGCCCAAACCACAGGTTTCCTGAGAAGTTATTTAGTAAGTGATTACTAAATGCTTAATAACATTTCTTGAAATAGCATTATTTTTATATTGCCTCTCATTTTTTGTACCGTATTTTTGATTTTCATTTTTGTTTCTGGTCTTACAGATGATGGCAACTCTTTGTGGACCAACAAAAAGCAGTTCTTAATAAGTAAAAAGTAAATAAAAAAACACAATTTTTTTCAAAAATGAATTGTTTTCTCTTGCAGCCTCCTACACAGTTAAATTCAAAGAAAAAAAATGATGTAAAGAAGAGGGACAAAGCATGTGAAAATCCATGGGGAGAGATCCTCTAGGTATTGCATCCTTACCTTCTGTAAAGCTGCAAGCAATAGGGAAGGGCAGGACAAAGAGCCCCTGTTCCACCTCTGAAAAGGCCTTGTACAGACCTGACACAGATCCTCTCCTCCTGCACTAGCCCATCACTGTTACCTGGCTTCCACAACAGTGACTTGAACTCTTGAAGATGGTTTGATGGTCTGATGTCCACTGATAATAGGCAGTTTTCTACTGCTTTCAAAGGGAGTTCTTTTACATCTTTAGGGATAGAAAATAAAGGGGAAAAAAAAGGACACATACCGATACATGCTTAAGACAGGTTTAAGAAATTAAGCCAGCCCTATTTAACATCAGGGTTACTCCTCCATGACTATTGTTTTGTCCACTGTAATGAAGTCGCTGTTCTACGCCTCATGTCCTTTGCCCTATGCCCTATGTCCTATATTTGACAGCTGTCACTTTGAATAAATACTGTTGTTTATTTGACTTGATATTTTTGACACACTGTGTTTCTATCACCTGATACATGGTATGATTATAGTGCTCTGCTGCTGCAATCTTATTGCTGTTATATTAACTCCTTGTACACTCCCAAAGATCTTCTGATTTTCCTGCTGAAGTACCTTTTTGGGGGCTTGATTCCAAAACAGAGTAGTAAGAAAGGTACTCTGTATACCAAGCACTGAACAAAAAGATATAAAGGCTCTTCATCCAATTTTATCTGCCACTATCCATCTTTTTCATAAAGAGTGATGAAAATTGTTCTGCCTGCCAGACAGTTCAAAACCTCTGTTGTAAGTCTGCGGTGCTGCTGAATTCAGGTCATATACATCCAAAGGCACTCAAAATGCAGTTTTATTCTTTTCATCATAACAAGGCAATTAACTCCATCCATAGGATCTGTAAAATGGACTCTTGCATAACACAAGGTATGGAACATAGGATCCTTTCCATAGAACCATTGAACAGTTTAGATTGGTAGGGATCACCAGCGATGATCTGGACTAACAGCTTTCAAGTCTCATCTAATATGTGGTTGTTCAGGGCTTTGTCCAGTCAAGCTCTGAATATCTCAATGGGTGGAGATTCTACGTTTCCTGTGGGTAACCTCTTCTGGTATTTGACTACTCTCATTGTGATATTTTCCCCTCTAACAGCTAACTGGGATGTCCTTTGCTAAAAATCCTGTTCCCTTATTCTATTCTATTCTATTCTATTCTATTCTATTCTATTCTATTCTATTCTATTCTATTCTATCCCATCCCATCCCATCCCATCCCATCCCATCCCATCCCATCCCATCCCATCCCATCCCATTCCAGTAAGATATTTTCACATGTATTACAACAGTACGAAACACTATATTTGCTCATTAGAAAAAAATACATATGATTTTAGGGGAGGGCAGTGGACGTTGTCTACCATGACATGTTTTCTACCAGCAAGACTTTTGACACTGTCTTCCATGACACCCTCATAGGCATGCTCAGGAAATTGAAGTTAGATGAGAAGACAGTGAAGTGGATTGAAAATAGGCTGAATGGCAGAGCTCAAAGGATTGTGATGACTGGTACAGAATCTAGTTGGAGACCTGCAGCTAGCGATGCTCCTCAGGGGTCAGTGTTGGGTCCAATCTGGTTTAATTTATTCATCAGTGATCCAGATGAAGGGACAGAGTGCACCCTCAAGTCAAGTTTGCTGATGATGCAAAACTAAGAGGAGTGACTTATACCCCAGAGGGCTGGGCTACCATTCAGAGGGACCTGGACAGGCTGGAGTTGGGTCAAGAGGAACTTCACGAAGTTCAACCAAGGCAAGTGCAGGGTCCTGAATCTAAAGAGGAATAACCCCAGGCACCTGTGCAAAAGCATAAGCCAATTTTCTGCCTCTATGACCCAGAAGCCCAATGGGATCCTGGCCTGCATTAGGAGGAGTGTTGCCAGCAGGTCGATAGAGGTGATCCTCCCCCTCTACCCAGCCCTGGTGAGGCCACATCTGAACTCCCGTGTCCAGTTCTGTGCTCCCCGGGGCAAGAGGGCAAGAGGGTGTGAATCAGGGGACAGGACCATCTGTTCTGTGAGGAGAGTCTGAGAGAGATGGGCCTATTCAGCATAAAGAAGAGCAGGCTGAGAGGGATCTTATCAAAATGTATAAATACCTTAAAGGAGGGTGTAAAGAGGATGGGGCCAGACTCTTTTCAGTGGTAGCCAGTGATAGGACGAGAGGCAAAAGCCACAAAATGAAGTACAGGAAGTTTCTGCCTAAATTTAAGGAAAAACTTGCTGTGAGGGTTCCAGAGCAGTGGATCAGATTGTCCAGAGAGGTTGTGGAGCTTCTTTACCCGGAGATCTTCAAAATCCACCTGGATGTGACCCTGTACAAGGTGCTGGAGGTAACCTTGCTTGTGCAGGGGTTTGGTTTAGATGATCTCCAGAATTCCTTCCAACCTTAATCATGTTGTGATTTTTGAGTCATTTCCTCAACTGTTGAAGACATTCAAGAGGATTGTCCCTAACTCCCTTATGTTTTGTGTGATTTCTATGAAAAATTACTTCCAATACTAAATTTAAAGATATTATTCATCTTTTTTTTGTTTGTGTGTGTGTTGCTGACTTCTTTTTACTCTCTATCATGTACAAATTAAACTAGGCTTAATATGTGCTAAACACATAATGATTCACTTATTCTTACAGTAGTGTCTGATTTGATATAAAGCTAGCTAAGTATAATAATTACATTTAAACAATGTTTTATCATTTCTTCTCTAAATACATAGTGAAGATACAAAGAAACTATGCTTCCTGATTGCCCCCTGAATTCTGTTTGCAGTTAGGAAGTTATGTTTCATGGCCATGTGGTCAAGCTAAGTTTTAATCATAACTGCACATCAGCAGTTTGCTATGTCTTCAGTAATGAACCTGGTCAACCACCACTACAGCTCCACTTCTGATTTTGCTACATGGGTACAACTACTGGGCTTAGCTGCTCAGGCAGCTCCTCAGGGAGACGAAGACACCTGAGAGGTGGTAAAGTATTTCAAAATGTCATGGAAAGAACAGTTCATGCTGGTAAGTCCACAGTGCAGAAGTTTGAGCTGTACATATGTAACATTCTGCAAAAGCATAAATCAAAGCACAAAATATTCATGTGGCAAATTAAAAGTTTCATAAGTTGGTTTTCTTCTCTACGTTGATGGGACCTCAGTGCCTCTATATAAAAAAAAGTTGGGGGATGGAAAAGGCAATTAGAGCAGGTACTCTACTGTCTTAAGGCAGTACAAGTAGTGCAGGTTACTGATATAGAATTTTTGAATCATTTAAGGATGTTTCAGAGGCATAAAAATAATAAGATCTTCCAGTTCTCCTTCCAACAGAATTACGAAGATTGTGAAGCCCTGCTCAGCCTCTTCTCCTCTAGCCTCTCATCTTACCTGGATTAAAATGTCTTTTTCGTTGGCAGGAGCAGATGACAATTAAGCGTGCAAGATTAAAGTGCCTTTTGAAGTGGAAATCACAGAGTGATGTGCACCTTCAAGAAATGTGGATTTAGCCTCTACTTAAGGTCATCACACCTCATATGAAAATAAACTTAACGGCTTGACAAGGCCTTTATTTGTTTTTGCTTTATTTCTGAACAGTCTGTGCTGGGAACTATGCTGTTCAACATATTCATAAATGGTCTGTAAAATACATAGGACAGTCAATCAACAGTCATTTTGGGTAGTCAAAATTACAGTTGGTTTTGCACAATCCCAGAATCAACCTTCAATTTTAAGTGACTGCATAATAAAAACATAGATAAGTTTAATTATTGATAAATATATAGGAGAAAAATATCTCTAACTGTACATATGCATTTGGGATAATGGTTTCTATCATCCTACCTGTTTCCAGGTTGCAACCAACATCAGAAAACAGTTATTCAATGTTAACCAGCAATCTAAAGAGAAAACAAAGAAATCATTGAATAATGAAAACACTACCATGCCTTCCTGTAAATCCCTAGTATGTCCAAGTCTTGAATAATGAGAGCTATTCTGGTCAACCTATCTGAAGAAAGGATACAATAGAATGAAGAGGTCCAGGAAAAAAGCAGCAAAGATAATCAGTGACATGAAACAGGTTTTGTATTAGAAAAAAGAAACATTGGGACTTTTAGCTGAGGAAAGTGGATGATTAATGGGGAACAACATAAAGGTCTGTAAAACCATGAGTAGCATAAAACAAGCAAAAGGAAATGACTATTCATAGAAACTTAAGAGTGGCCACACTGGATAAGACCCAGGTCAATTTAGCCAAGCATCCTATTTGATAGCAACCAAGAGTACAGACATTTTGTAAAGAGACTAAGAATTAGATAAAGCACGTATGATGCATATCCAAAATTACTAGAATTTCTCCAATTCTCCTTTAAACCACAGAAACTTTAGTACCCCAAAATTCTTGAAACAGAAATTTCACAGCTTAGCAACACATGATGCTCAGAGCTATCCCTTCCTGTTCATTTTGAATCCATGTTTTGCTAGCTTCATTTGATGCCTCCCTTTCTTGTGTGAGATGACACAGGGAACTCTCAATTGCTATCTGCCAAGGCCCTGAAACTCATGTTTTTCAGGCCTCTATCACATCCTGATCAGGGAGCTATGCCCCAGATTGAAGAAAAAATCTAATACAGAAGCAATTCCAAATCTTTGATCATTCTTCCCGCCTTTTTCTGAAACTTTTTAATTCTATAATACCCCTCATAAAATGGAGTTCAAGTTGAAGGTGTTTCACTTATTTATGCTTTGGTTTGCTAATATTCTCTGGTTTTCTTTCTATTTCTTTTATAATAATTCTTAATGTTCAGCTTGCATTTTGATTGTTATTGAACATTGACATTTCCATTGAACTGTCTGTTGCAATTGAAAAGCTTGCTCTTCTGCCATATCGGTACTTTCAGATAGCATAATTTTAAATGTGGAGCTAACATTATTTTTTTTTAGTTATGTGCATCAGTTTACATTCCTCTAAATTGAGTTTCAGCTGCCAGTTTACTGCCTCATCGCATAAGGTAGACACTTGTTCACATGTGGTTCTCATTTATACTGCTCTAAATAAGTCAGCATCATCAGTAAACATTGTCATCTTGCTATGCATTCCCTTTTCCACATAGATTTTTGATATTTGGAAAAGGGTAGGTTTTGGTCGGACTGGTTTCGGGAATTTCCTTAAGGGCAAGAACTGGGAAATATCACTAAAATATTGCTCAGAAAGTTTAACACAATAATATGTAATACTTTTCTTAAATAATTAAATTGTGGAAGTCATAGTAGCATGTTGCTCTTCAGTTCAAAAGTATAAGAGATTTTGAAATTAATTGGATAAATTCACAGAAGATACATCCATAAACTTTTAAGCACAATTACTTAATTGCAAATGAGATTCAGAAGGCTGCAAAATGTTGGTTGCTAGAAGCTAAAGCATACTAGGTTAAGGATCCTTTTATATTTGCACCATTTCCTACAGACATTCACTAAGCACTGGCTACTGCTCAACATACTGTGCTATCTGTGTACAGATCAGGTGTACACATCTTATCCAGTATGTCTGGTTTTATGTTATTGGATTTTTATTTCAAATTACTAATGCTTCAGAAACCCGCTGCATTTTCAGCAAACACACAACCACCATCACACTGTAATTGCAGACAATCCCAGAGCTAGAATATCCACCCAGCAAAACTCAGTTCTGCAAATCCTGTTGAATGGGCTGGATGGGAGCATATTTTCCTGTGCTGCAAGGCTTCCCTGACGCTGCTGCAAGTTGCAAGAGCATTGTACGTGCCCTCAGCAAGCCCCAGGAACCAGGCAGCACATACAGGTACGTGGGCTATTTCTCTCCACTACTGCACAGCATGAAGAGAACTGAAATAGCTGAAGGTCAACACTATAAATGAGACATCCTAGCAACTGGTAAATGCTTCCCAGACTGACTGCTTCCTAAAACAACTGCTAGACCATGCTGATTTAACAAGCAGCTTGCTTTTAAATTAAGCAATTACTCTTCATAATCTATTCTCATATATTCAGGTATTGCTAGTTTGAAAAAGAATTGGAATTTCAGTAATACTCATGGTATGAATAGAAATCAGTTAATCATTTTGATCAAAACCTCCCTTTAAATGTTTTTCACACAGTCTTAGAAAAAAGAAAGGAAATTATGGGGGAGGAAAAAAGAAACTGAACAAGGTCTATTGGGTCCATAAATCCAGGAAGAATTTAATGTTCGCTTTTCAAGAATATGAATCAGACATGCATGTTCAATAAAAGCCCTAAGGAAAAATAATCTTTAAGTATATGGAGTATTTTCTTAAAGTTCATGCTCCAAAATTTCAAAATTAGACATTTTTTAGATCCTGTTTCATCCAGATAGACATAGTCTATTATCAGGATATGACATGGGAAGGATGGCAGGCATTTCCTTCATGTAAAGTATCTGGTAAACTGATCAACATCCTTCTCACATGAAAGATATACCAAAAGTATGCTTATAGCTTTTACTTACTCATATAAAAATATTAAATACATTACTATATATTATAGTTATTTACATTTATATAAGTATATAAAATGCACACATATATATAAAAATTACACTTATGTAGGTTTTCATAAACCCATACTTTCTTTGTATATTTTCAACTACAGATTGGAAGACTCAAGATGAGGAAAGAAAACCGATTAAAATCTATGAAATAGCTCAGATGCTCTGTTAAACATCAGATGTCCCGTTAAACATCAACAAATTGGTAAAAGGGACCACCCTGTAGAAAGGCTACACAGTTAGCTCTCCTAAAAAAACAGCTAAGAGGCAAGTCAGTTATAGGCCAAGCACGCTGCAAACCAAATTTTGCAAAGAAGACAACAAATCATTTAAATAAGCATATACGAATGAGCAGTAATAAATGAGATTGAGCAGGAAATAATGTAGATTTAACATTGTGTATATTTGTGCACTGTGTGTATATATGCCACTGCACACACACACAAATGACAAACACATGCACATACATTTAAACAACTCTGATAGAGCCTAAGATAATTTTAAGAAAAACTGTAGAATCTTAGTTATGCTATGATTCAAAATTAAATTAAATAGGATAAAATACTTACTAGCATTCTGTTACAGAACATGAATCAGCATGAGAGTGAAGGACCGTGATTTACTAGCTGTTTTACAAAGAATCTAGGACAAAGTATAACTCTAAAACCTAAAAGAGTGCTGCCTTAAGAAATTACGCCTAAAGGGACATTCTTGGTAATAAACAGAACAGCTCTAAACTCTGGCTAACTTTTCATCTAAAAGCTAGATGCTCATTGTGAGAGACCCTCTTCCAGATGCCTACTCTTTTCAGCCTCGAAGACACAAAGGATGTGTTGTCATGTGGTGATGGCATCCATCTACACATGGAGTATAAAATGACTTACAGAACTCATGATTTTTAATAAAGATGAAATTAGGTATGATGATTTCTTTTAAAATTGTTTGAAAGATCAACATGGTTTAGATCCAAGAGGTAACTTTATAATTGACCTAGTGCTTATTCCTTGCTGAATATTAAAAACAGACTATTGACAACAAATTTCAAACACAAATGATGGCAAATGGACTTGATCTTATAGTTTAGAAAATATACCTACAAAAGAAGAAATATAATCTAAATCAGCCTAAATTCAACAGTGAAACAACAGGGTTGGTGGCTTCACTAGTGGCCCACAGATTTGAATACCAGGACTGCCATTTCTGCAATTAGCAGTATTTCTTAGCAGCCTGGGAACTACAGTGTACATTTCACGTAACCTAACTGAGAAAATCTGCATCTCAGCTACCCACTAGGCATTTTTGGGCTGACATTAAATCTCAAGTATCTTAGTGTTTAGAAAGAGCAAAATCAAACCGTAAAAATGCTTGTTTCTTTCTTCTCTATTCTAGTGGCAACACAGTGTGCTGAACTCAGATAGAGAGGGCTACTCTGTAGAAGTCTAAATTTGATCAAGTGAATATTAGTCCACACATCTGCAGCTAGAGGCCAATCACTTAAGAAGTTAGTAAAGCATGGCCTCAGACAAGGTTGGAGAGGCAATAACGTGACAAAACATTTGGGATGTGTCTACGCAGCAGAATGGAATGTCACAAACAGTTGAACCATGGAGTAAATAAATCTGGACTCAGTCATGCACTAGCATGACTCTTCTACTACTGGAACCCAAGTGAGCTCATTCAGAATTAGGTGTCTCTATCTGACAAGGCTGGATGAACCACAGACACATGTTGTGACCAACATTCTTCTATTCACTGTTAAGCTATCACTTTTCCTGTAGGCAAGCTCAGTGGGATCAGAGGAGGGAAATATTCTCCTCACTGAGACTGATATTTGGAAGAGATATTAAGGCTGAGTTATGTAGACTTCCTCCTGAATTTCTGGATTGTGCATCCCAGAGTCATTGCTCTATCTGGAGCATGAGAGGGCATGAACACACTTTACTTTTATTAGTGGACAGCTCTTCAGAGCAGTCCAAAGGAATGAGGAAACACTTTCCTCCTCCTTTATAGGAACACAGGAAACATAATTGTAATCAGTTTCTGGACAGTTCATAGTTAAGCAACTAAAGAAATCTGAAGAAAGCAGCTATCCTGGCCAACTAGATTAGCTGGCTTTATGTCTGCAGAAGGTTTGTAGAATCTTTGTCAATGTATCACAAAATACAGTACAATAAAGCTACCAGACATGAATAGGTGCTCATAGACATACTCAGTTTTGGTTTAATAATTTGAACAAATTTAAACTAAGAAGATACTATCACTTTAGACTTCAGAATGGCTTTCAGAAAGAAAAAGAAGTTTTTCTTAAAATCGTTAATGATATATCTAAGGCAATGGATGACAGGTATATTAGAGACACACTTTAGCTACTCATCTAATACTTCTGTTTGGAGAGACATAAATTACTGCTCAAAAACTCAAAGACTGTTGGATCTAATAACACTACATAAAGTATAATATAGTCAACATTTCCCTAAACCTTGTTAAATCTTGTTAAATAAAATATCATAAATAGTAGTATTATTTTTAAACTAATCTAAGGCCTATATGCATTTCTGGCATTTATTAAAACTCATCAGATTCAATAATTCTTTGATGTATTTGCTGTTCATGCTGAGGTACAGTGTTATGTAAGTCATATTTTATGTATATATGTATATAACACACGTATATAAATATATAATATTTTATATACGTATGTCATATTCATCATTACGTGATAACGAGCTAGGGTACATTTTTCTTTGCAGTGGGTAGTTTTTAAATTCATTTCAACAAAGTCTGTGATTTTTGGTTCACCTTCCAGATTATAGACAGTGATGGCCTCATTACTGAATGAAACAGAAGCTGGGAATGACTTGAAAAGACTTGCTGACCAGAAGTTTAGACATCATGTAGAAAGTATTTCTGGGTGCAAAAATGATGATCAGTAAAAAAATCTGAAAATTGGCTTAAAAACAATTGTTTGGTGGACTCTCCTTTGTGCTACACTACATAATATGAAATTGTTCTGGTTTCAAGGTAGTTTGCATTGCTACAGTATCACTTATAAATGACAACCACACCAGACTTTTTCCCTCTTGGTTTAATTTACATCTATTTGTGCTAAACAAAACACAAGAGCAAGTAAAAACAGTAAAAATCTCTTATGTAAGGTACTTTTGAACTTTAAAAGTCAGTGCATAGCAACTACTCATTTTTGAGGAGGGTTTGTGCACCAGACATAAGCGAATGTTTGCACTGCCCTGTGCCACGTGTCCCTGGGGTTGGACTAGGTGATCTCTAGAGGTCCCTTCCAACATCAACCATTCTGGGATTCTGGGATTCAGTCTAGCCAAGAACACAGCGGATCCAATGGCAGAGATGGAACGGTGAACAGGGATGTGGGATGGCCCAACAGACATATGAGAAGCGAGATAGAATTAACTGAAATTTAACAAAAAGGGCATAAAGGCCCTTTATGGGAAAGTGGAGGCTCATCAGGAAGTCTCAGGGAAGCAGCAGCACTTGATAATGATGTTTGGCTTAAACATCTAAATAATGAGTTGTAGATCTCTCAGCACTCTTTAGAAGCACCTTTTTGGCAGCTGTACTGAGAGCACTAACCCTCTTCATCCTCCCTCATGACATACATTTGTCTATTGCCTCAGGCATACCCTAGTTTCTCCTCAAGATCTCCTTTCAGGACCAGGAATTATCCAGGAAACACACATAGTGATGGTATTCAGAACACATACAGAATATCTGGCAAGATTTTAATAGAACTTTTCATTCTTATCCAATGCAGAGGAATGAAAATAAGGAGTTAGCTTGGTATTAGTTATTTTAAACTTATGTATATTTTATATTATATATTTTAATATATATTTATAAATTTATATTTTAAAAATTATTTAGAATTTATCCTCTGATATTGCATGCTTTGTTTTCAGAGAGGCGCTTTATTTTTCTCTGCTGAATTTGCTGCATGATGTATTTTGGGGAGAGGACAAGCAGCATGAGTTGGACAAATACAAATTTTGACAATTGGAAAGGTAAGTGTAAAGATCTGGGATTTATGTGAGGGAGTATATAGTTATAGCAACGTGATTTAGTATTACAGATTACACATTTTTCATTACAAATCAAATATGAAATAATTTTTCAACATTTTATTCAGCTTAGGTTTTCTCTGATCAGCATTTCCATCCTTTGTTTTTGAAAATACTTTATGCCCAGTAGCCTACTTTCTGAAATGCATCTCCACTCTTAGCAGTACATCCTGCTTTTGTGATTATGGTCCAAGAGCGCTGATTCACTGCTGTTGTCTAGGAACAAATTATATTAAAAAGTATTAGTTCTGAAATAAAGACTATTATGAGAAGTCACCGTGTCTCACAGTGCAGTTTAATTATAAAAAGACAACTACCAAAAAGACCATCAAGATCTAAGTGCATTTTGTCTGTGCACAAGTAAACAGTCCTACTGAAATCTTTATTCTCTATATACCATCCTCAACATTTTTAAAAGAAAATATATTGTATTCATATCAGTTAGAAGGACCACATGGCAAACAGTAATAATAAAAAAATTAAAAAAGCAAACAAACTGACTGATGTAACCTGGTGTCAAAAAAAAGGATAAGTGACATTTTCATGTGTGTTGATAAATCTCAGTATTTATTTATACATAAAAAATGCTAAGCTATCTGGGCTTTTGTTTTACTACTTGCTATAATTCCATATCTGCACTCCTATTTTTTACATGGAATAATTATAATATTTTAGCTAAGATAAATCATTGGTAAACCATACAGACAAACAAAGCCCTTGTGAAACATCTTAGGACTGCATGAGCCTTTCAGCTTCCCAGGAGTTATTTTGTATGTGTAAGAGTTCTGCCCAGAGCTAAAAGGCAAAGGAAAGCATGATGCTACGTCTAGGACATTTGTAGAAAATAAAATGCTTCTAAGTTTTGTCATTCCTAACCTCCTAAAGAAGCTTTATTTACTTGAAACTTACATTTCTCACACCCAGAATATGAACCTTTTACTTCCACGTGAACAAATGCCTCAAATACATAAGAACAAGGACGGCTTTTTGTGGGAAACAGCTCTCTGGGCTCCTGCCATTTAGCTTTAGACACTTTATTTAGGTGCCTGACTAAAAAAAACACCTTTTGTGGACTCTCTGGCCAGTTTTGTGCTCTGAATGACCCTGTCAGGGCTGCTTTTTCTCTTCACTGGCACCAGAGGCAATGCAAGGCAATAGACAAAACACTCAGCTATGAATTTAGGTGTCTAAAGTTAGGCCTTTCGAGTACTTTCCAGTTGTGACTGTATTATGTAACATTAGAGACAATGTTACATAAATGATTTTTTCTTTACATTCCATTCCACAAGCCTGAGAAAGGCTAATAAATAACCTCATTAATAAAAAGAAAGATAAATTATTTGATTTGACACAAAAGCACTCTGTATACATAAAAGCATTCATTACATATCATAAGGAAGAAATACTGGAATTACATTTGTTTTATCTATGTTCTTAGGGGCACTATTTAAAAACTGAATCCGTAGGAGAGATATGAATGTGAAGATAATGTAATACAAATATGTAAGAATCTAATTTTCCCATAATTATATGTAGCATGCTAAGGAAGCAAGACAATCTAGAGTCATTTTGAAAAAGATAATCTTGGTCACACTCTTTGTGCTCTGTTGAGTATCACGGATCTCACCCTTTTACAACTGCAGTGTGTTGCAGCAGCTTCATTTAACCAGAAAGCCTCGAAGCAGCTCCCTTCTGCCAGTCCTTGCAGCCGCATTGCTGCTTGCAGTTCCCTCTGTAAGAGGAAAGCACATTTCAGCATGCAGAAACTGCATTAAGGGGGCAGAGGGGACAAAGCTAAATTACATCCTTGAAAAGGCCTGCTAGAACTTAAATGGTGTAGTTAGAGATGTTGATATATGCTTAAATATCTTCTCATTATATTTACTCTGCTGTTGAGTCTCGTATAGCCCGTATAAAAGGGCCAGAGGGAAATGCAACCACTGAAATGGAATTCTGCAAATAAACTGGTGTGTGCAAAACAGGAGGTCATGCTAAAAAAAATAGCCCCCTCGCCAGTAAGTCACCTCTGAGATACTGCCTCTTCTCAGAGACTATTTGGTCTTTTAGTTGCTAAATTCTCTACTCTGGCACAAAGAAAGGAGGAAAAAAAAACAGAGTAGAAAGGTCCTTGATTGCATTAGATTTTGAATTTCCCTCCAGAGTTGCCTATTTATCTCCGTTGACAAGATCAGGAGCTTAGGGCAAGGAAGCAACCACACTGGGTGCATCGCTTGGCGTCTTTCAAAGGTGTTTGGGATTCTGCGTTCAAAGCCGAACAGAGGCTGTAGCCATGGAAGACTGTAAGAGGAGCCCTTCTAAGATAAAAATTCGCTCACACTACTCATTCCTATGCTAAAATTAAATCTGATACGCACTAAATGGAAAACTTTGGGTCAGATCCTGACTTTGTTTAACTTGCTGTAGTTCCATTATCAGTAATCTATTCTTTAGTTTCAAAACCCATTTAAAGTTGGTAAATGACAACAATTAGTTTCATTTGCAAAATCCAAAGAACTGAATAGAAAGAAAATGAAAAATCCTACAATTATCCATATGATAAACAAGCGTGCTGGATCTAATTCTCTGTGAGCTATAATACAATATCAGTATTTACATAGATTAAAAAAATGAATATAAAGTGGCTGAAAATGTCAACATTCTTAAGTGGTAAAACTTTACATGCAGTTTACAAAAGCTTTCAGTAACTGTACCACAGTCTAAGACAAGTGACAACAGCAAAATTGTTGAAGATGTCACTGCTGCCTTCCCACTAATAACCGTATATGTGGTTGATTACATAATATTTATTGAATTGTTGACTTAGGGCAAAATGAAGCTTCTTCACAGGCATTTTAGGTTGAGCAGTAATACTATCAACAGGGTGTTTTTACTCATATATACTTTCAAAATAGGATTTTGTATTGCATTGTTGTGATATGAAAGAATAGGCCAGAGTTTTCTAGGATGATTAGTAGCTTAGAGAGCTTCTGGTTTTGAATAAGCACCATGTTTTCAAATACATTTGCAAACACTATCTAAGTAACCTCATTGTATACAGAATTTCTCCAAGTGTACTCAGAGAAAGAGAGACAAGAAAACACACTGCATAGTCTCCTCTGCTTAATCTACATCTCTTACAGATGGACATTCTTCCACTAAATTCAATGAAAATAAAATTTTACTAAACATGAAGAGTACTATTTAAATGTGGACTAGCCAAAACATTTTAAAACACAATCTACACTTTTTCGTTCCATTGTGCAATGCCCAGTACCTTTTTGAAAAACATACCCTCAGTGATACAGAAGGTCATGTCATCTATACGTGACTCATTCACAAGACAGCCCTAAATTACTGGCTTTCATCTAAGTGCAACATTGCTAATTCTGTAGCTGCAAAATAACAAAAAAGGCAGCAAAACCCACCCAAGAAAGTGACAGCTACCAGGTCTTGTAGCCAACAGTGTTCTGCACTCCCATGGGTGCACTGCTGTCCCCACGTGGGCTACCCAGATGGAGTCACGTAGCACCTGCACCATGGGCACCATCAAAGCAGGTCACAGAGAAGTAATGTTGCAGAGCGATGATGAGAAGCAAACTTGTACAGAACTGAATGAGAGACAGAAAACAGGAGGGAACAAAGGTTTTAAAACTTACCAAGCAGACACCACAACACCCTGTCTCTGGTTTGGTTGAAGATTATTACTGGTCTGGCAAACTGGGCAAGCAGTCAAGTGGCAAAGTATAAAGATGACACAAAATCAAATTAATCAAGGCCAAATTAAACAGGACTTTCAGAGATACTCGGCGAAGCAAAACACCTCTGAACTGTTTGCTTAAGTGTGCAATTAATCTAAATTCTTAACTGCATTTTTGCACATGTAGAAAGGTGGAGAAGATGAATGTTTTGGGAAACTTCATAAAATTATTGTCTCAGTGCTCAAAAATAGAACATCTGGATATAGGAGTGGTTTTGGCTTATTGCACAGGGATAACATTATTGCAGTTGTCTGTATTAGCTACATGAAAGCACTTTATCTCCATATATAGATGCATAATGTCTATTTGTTCTGGTTATGACTGAATTCTTTGGATATTTCAACATCAATTATTCTAAAAAATACAATCTATTGTGCATTATATAATCTTAATATTTTCTTCTGAAAAAAAAAATAGTAACAAATTAAAACAGTGTTTGTTTTGACTGCTCTTTCTTATATATATACACCTTTTTTCTGCCCTCTGTTCATCTCCTTGTTGTATTCATCTGCTTTCTCTGCTGTTACATTTAGGATATATTCAATATGCCTCATTTATTCACTGAAATCTGTCAATAATGCAACTCACTAGGCATACAAGGAAATACTTATGTAAATCTTTGTCATAAAACATTTTACCCAGGCCTGAGCCTAACAAATAATTATATGTTATACAATATCTAGTTCTACAACTAAGAATGATGACAAAGAAGGAAGGACACGATCACTTGGGTTTTATATCAAAGGGTGAACAGTGTCATGTAAGCTAAAATACCCACAGCGAATGCCCATAGTATGGCAGGAGGTAAGTGGAAAGGCATCTGCAATGGAAGTGCAGTTTCTAACACCAGGTGATGCTGTGTTGTGGTTACAGACACCTCCAAAGTACTTGAGGGCGAAGCCAGCAGTGAAAGCAGAGCTTTCACGAGGTGATGTCCCCACACACATGTGATGGTCACAGATCCCTTTCAGCACTGGGGGGAAAAAGCCATGGGCGAAAGCACAGCCTGTGACATGAGGTAATGTCCCACTTGCAACTCAGGTTGATGTCCCACCTGTGATGCGGAGTGATGTCCCCATACATGCGATGGTCATGAATGGCTTCCAGAAATGAGGAAGGAAGCCACTGGGGAAAGTGCAACCTGCAACATGAGGTGACATTGCACCTGCAGTGCAAGATGTTGTGCAACCTGTGGCACGAGGTGATGTTCTCATATAGGTGTGACGGTTACGGACGGCTCCTAGCACAGGGAAAAGAAGTAATTGGTAAAAGTGCAACCTGTGACATGGGATGATGTCCCACATGCAACAGGAGTGATGTCCCCACACGTGTGCTGGTCATGGATGGTTTCCAGCACTGGGGAGAAAAAAACCTGGGTGAAAGCTCAGCCCGTTACATGTGGTTATGTCTCACTTGCAACAGAGGTTGATGTTCTACACGTGTGATGGTCACGGATGGTTTCCAAAAATGGGAAAAGAAGCCACCGGGGAAAGTGCAACTTGTGACATGAGGTGATACTCAAAGTGCAATGTGGGCTGATGTCCCTGTATACGTGTGACAGTCACCGATGGGTTCCAGCACCGAGGGAAAGAAGCCATGGGTGAAAGCAGAGCCTGCAATGCAAGGTGATGTCCCACCTGTGCCATGGGCTGATGTCCCCCCACACGCGGTGCTCAGGGATGGCTCCCAGCACTGGAAAATGAAGC
>JAWLRI010001104.1:164787-175985 GCA_034781795.1 Crypturellus tataupa
CCGTCCCGTCCCGCGGGGCTGCCCGGCGCAGTGCGGCGCACGGGAGGCGCTGGAAAACGCGGCTCTCCCCCGCTCGCCGCGCAGCCGGCTGCGGCCCCGACGGGGCGGCGCGGGGCCAGGGGTGCGGAGCGCTCACCCAGAGGTGCCCAAGACCCGCGGGGCTGGCACCGACGGGGCCGGATTTTGACCCGCTCCGCTCCGGAGATGCCGCCTGGGACATCGACCCGCTGCCCCCAAACCCTAGGGCAGAGCCGGGGGGACTGTGATCAGTTGCTTCAAGCACCCGCGTGGCCAAGCGAGCAAGAAGCCCTGCAGATAACTGGGTGATTAAAAAACCTGCCCATTTCATTAAAACTGAAATGTGATTACGGGCACGCCAGAGTCTGCACCAGTTAGCGGGAGACTAGGGTGTGCAGGCACATTCTGCGTCCTTGTAAATAAGATCCTAATGTAGCTGGTGTGTTTAAAAGGTAGAGGTAGTTTTCCCATTCCCGCTTCATGGCAATTCTTAATAGTATTTCATGGCAAGTATTTCTAGGGTAGGAGTTCCCTTCATTTATTAAAAAGCCAAGCTCTCAGGGATCAGCTGCCTCTAGACAGAAGATAAAAACAGACACATATTAACCAGAATACAGTAAAGAAACAAAATCTTCATGTTCAGAGGAAAATGACTGTCCGAGAAATCTCCGTCTTTGTAAAATGTGTACTCAGTGGCCCTTTTGCAGTACATATTTGCTGGTACTTCACTGCTGTGGCACATTTTAGATTCATTAGCTTTCATTGTTACCCTTTCCTTTGGTAGAAAGCTTTTTAAAGAACTCAGTTCATGTAACATTAGTTTACGTGAAAAGTCCTCTGGTACAGCTTTATAACAGCACTATCCATTTCAGGTTTGTGGACTGTGATCAATTTTAATTAAAGCTTTAATTACATTTTACCTCTCCATTCAATCAACGCATAGAATAGTCCGGGCTAATATTGCTGTCAAGGAAAAAATAAGAAATCATGTTCTTAATCTTATATTATTTCTGCCTTTTTATTAAGGCTGAATCCTCCTCTTGGACTCTAAAGGAGTTTTGCCATAAATCCGCGTGATGTAGAAGTGCAATATTTGATTGTTTTTCTAGATTGCCCTATCTATATAGAGAGAATTGCACCACTGAGTTTCACCTTTTTGGGAAACCGCTTGTGTTTGGGGTGCTCCGGCTACTGAGCTCGCGTCGGCCGTGCCGTTGAACAACAGACACTTCAGACCGTTACGGCATTATGTAACCTCGCAACTGCAGAGCAAATGCCTGTAACATCCCCACCGCCTTCGCTCCCCGCACACTAGACCCCGTGTAGTCTACTGGGATGATCTCCCAAAAGGGGGACGATCACCCTCTTGAGGGCCTGGGGAACCAGGTGCCTCCGCTCGGCGAGCTGGGCTGCTGCAGCCCCCGGCGCCTCGTTCCGCCTGCCCTCTCTGTGCAGCCGCAGGCAGGATCCAACTCTACGAACGCAGATCGCTTTTAACAAATGCACTTTACTATGGGAGCTCCCCAAATTGTTTGCTTTTAAAGCTGTTCTGGTTTTGTTTTTGAATTATGGAATTCTAATTTTATGTCTGTCTGCAGCATGTATGTATGCTTGTTTTTCCTTGGTATTACATCTGTTTCACATTTGTATTTTAGGGATTCTGATTCCCAGATTTCTGTGGATTTTTGGAAGTTTGTGTCAGTGGCTACTCTATGCGGGCCGCTCTATGCAAGATAACTAACGGTGAATTAAACAGCAATATACACTAATCAAAATCAGAGTTATAAAATATGACAGGTACACTGACTATTATAAAATACGACTGTTATTTAAAGCAGTTAGAATTGAAACAACACTCACCAGGCAAGACTACTTCTTACCTGTATTGTATTCCTGCCTGTATAGTACTGCATTTTCAGCACTAGTCTTTTTTTTTTTTTTTTTTTTTACTTTTTTAATGCAAATTGTTTTGCTAGTGGGGATTGGGGATAAGTACCTAAGTCCTTAGAACTTCACATTCCCTCCTTTCCTTTAATTTTATCTCACATTAGCAGAGAAGGGCAACTGTGTGGACTTTCTACATTAATCCCCATGCCTCATTTTGGCTCAGGCTTTATTGCCTTTTTTACCTTTATTGCCATTGAGCCCAGATAATTTCACCCATCCCCTCTGCATTACCTGCATTTTGTGTGTTCCTTGCCTTTGCCTTCTTGTTTTCTTGTTTGTTGCCTTTTCTCTCTTTTTTTTTCGCTCTTCACTGTTAACTTCCCTTAATCCTTAGAAAATGTAATTTATCCTACAGCTTCCCTATGTGGCGTCCCTAAGCACAGTGCCTGATGCAGAGGTGCAGCGAGCCTAGGGATTGCCATGAGCCTGCGGGTCGCGAGGCTCCACACGGGCGACCGTCGCAGGGAGGCGCTTCCTCAGCTTGATCCCAGCGCTTGTCTGTATTCATAGAAAGAGAGAATCTTATCTGGTGAAATCTTATACTATTGCTTTGGGAGTAATAGCTACAATCCTCCAAGATAATGAAACAGGTGATAGAAAAAGATAGTGGATTATCCATACTACTTCTGAAGTTGTGCAAGTTGCTAGAAATACACACACACACACACACTATATATATATATATTTATTATAACAGGGTTTCAGCTCTCAGGAGCTTTTCCACATTTATATATGAATATGACCCAAAGGATAATAATATTCATGTAGGAATTTGAGGCAGATTATAAGAGATGATCACAACTGTGTATTGTAGAAGCAATTAGTTTTAAGGAGACAGTTGAAGGAGAAGGAAAGTTAGGAATGACTTGATACATCAGCCTTGCTGATGTATTTATAACAATATCCTTTTTTTTCCCCAATTGTTCCTCTGAGGAGGATAAAGAACAAAGTGTATTTTCTAAAATAAATTGTAAAACCACAATCAATTAAAAATACGTGCTGTTCATTGAAAGTGGGATGAGAAATGTTTAGTTGACCTAAAAATGGTGTATTCTGAAACTCTTAATACCAAGGACAAAGGAGCGTTTTGGATTTTATCATGGGTTTTCTGCCTGGAACAATCCACATCTAAGTCAGATTTTGGTTCCCAGACTATACAAATTTAAGAGAAAATATAATAGTTTTGCCAGTTTCAGTATTTTGAAGAAGCAAAAGTTTGATATATTTCTGAGCTTGTTTGTGATTTTTGAGGTAATGGCTATAGATAATTTGAGGTAATCAAATGGATCTTTTAAGGTAATGATGGTCTAATGATTTCCTGCAGGAAAATAAAGCGTTTTAGAACATCTTGTTTTTTCATCATATAGCCATTTGATGAAGAATACGTCAGCGCTGCACGAATCTAAATTGATATGCAGGAGCAAAACAAGCCGTGATGGTGATTTTTCATTGCTTTTAGGTTAATATATATGAGACACTAAGCCTTCTGATGAAAATGACTTTTAATCACTTTTGACTTGCAGCTGATTTAATGTTAAGCACTTAACATTTTTTTTCCAGCTTCACAATATAGTTTACAGGATACCAGAAAATCGTATAAAAGGTTCGCTGGTTAATCTCTTCATTCTACTCCTTCCATGACCCAATTTATTTTAATAGGAACGCAGTTGTGCTTTACCTACATTCCAATTCAAATTAAGAATTATATTCAAATTGCATTCCACTCAGGTGTTCAGATTATATTCCATTAGGGAAAAAATCCCGGTAAATATTTATTGTCTCCTAACTTAGAACTTCTCAAAGATGATTGATGAAAAGACCTAGAAACTGAGACCCATGGCTTGTAAATAGCATATTACATATTTGGTTTTGGTCATATTTTCATACCATAGTTAGGCCTAATAAAATAGTGGATTTTTTTTAATCGTCAGTATAACATCAATCAATGGAATTACCTTGATTTTCAAACTTGGATGACAGAGTCTATGCTTTTAGCACTGTACAAATCCAAATTTGCATTAAGGAAGAGAGATGTGATGGTAGTTTTCATAACTTTTAGACTTATGTATATAAGGCACTGCACTGTTTGATGAAGATTCCTTTAAATCACTTATAGCTAAATACAAAGTTGTGGGCTAGAGATTAAAGGTTTTGCATTTATCAGTCTTTATAAGGGACCATCATGGCAATTTTAGGTACCTAGCACAGCATTTGACTGAGCAATAGATCTAGCTAGTTTCTTATTAATGAACAACGTATTTGTTTGTTTTGAAAAAATGTCAACCTATTTTTAAAGACCACAAGTAATGGAGAATTTATGACATATTTTCCTAATCTTTTCTAATAGTTTAAAGTAGAAGTGTAAGTAAAACTTACATTGTACTCCTTCGTTGTAAACTTCATTACTAATACTAATCTTAAATAGGTCAGCTCTTGAGCTAAGTGCCTGTAAAGCATCTGTAGCTTGACTTTAGTATTTAAAAATAATTTCACGAAGACAATATGTCACTGGAGATATTTTTTAAATAGTATTCTACTTAGTAAAAAGCATTTTTACTGCAAAGAAGCCATTAAATTGTTCCATATAAAAATGAAATTAAATGTCATAGAAGGGAGCTGAATAATATTTCTGTCAACTGCATTTGAGAATATTTGTGTATTTAATGGAGACTTCACTCAGAATAGAGTCATCTAAAATTAGAACATCTTGTTTGTAAAAGCTCTTAGAATACAGCATATTTCTGTGTATTCTTATCTGCTATATTTAGAATTCTAAAGTAACTGAAAGAGTAACTTAGAGGATGAAATTGGGGATAATAATTAGTAGTGGAATGAAAATGCCTGTGGTTTTAAATAGATGATGATAAATACAGGAAAAATATGCTTTTGTAAAATTATTAAAAATTAACGTTCTTTTAAGTTCTTGCCACTGGAAATAATACCTGCTTGCATAATGGGTAACTCCAATAACTTGTTTTCTCTAAGAATTGCAAATAATGAGCACATATCTGACTGACATCACTATAGTTAATGCTGCTTTATTGCAAAAGAACGTATTCTGTTCTTTTGTAAAGCAGCCATTTTTCATTGTAAATGTACATTCAGTAAATGCCACAAATAAGTACAAACATTCAGGAACAGTCTTGAAAATAACTGTCTTCAATTGAATAAAATACTTGAAATTTCAAAATATGGTAGCCTGAAAAGGAATTTTAATTTGATAAATGAAATATTGGATCATATTGATGATTTCTGCCAAACAGAATGATTTTTATAGAAGGCTGTATGTTCAGATATATTCTAGCTAAATTTTTTGCTTGTATTTTTTGCACCTACCTGACTTGGATATGCTCCCTTAATTGTCAAAGTCAAAGGATGCTCTGGAGTGCTCTGATGGAATCTGGTCCTTAGCATCCCTTTGGAATAAGAAAATACAGAATATTAGTGTGCTTTTTGTCTTTGAAATCAGAATATTAAATTTTTCATCTTGCTTAAACCTTTATATTATACATTTGCAAATGTCATATGGTCATAAACTGTTTTTTCCCGTGTAAGAACATAAAATATACCTTCTGCCATCTGTGAATTTCTAGTGATGTAACTGTATAACTGAAATACCTACATGCCCTATGAGAAATAGTTACTAAGGCTCATTTCCATTACCATGAGTATGGTAAGTAGATCATAAAATAACCTTTGTCATTCTTCATTGAAAAAGTTTCATTTACAAGAGCTTTCTCTCTCTCTGTGGTCCACCACAGGGAAGCGTTTAGCTTTTATTTAGTTCAATGTCTATCCTTTTATTTTATTTCTGACCTGGGGAAATCAGACGGTTGAGAGAGACTATGACCGTCTTTTTGTGAAGCACCCACCACAAAGAAGAAGTGCTACGGGAACACAGATCAATAGGAATACTAGTTTCCACATGGTGCACGTTACTCGTGGTGCCTTCCCGCGCTGTTAAACCAGAGTGTAACCCTGACGTGTCAGCAGGTACGAGCTCTGCCTCATGTCTTACCTCGACCTTCAGCTCCTCCTCATCCTTTTTTCCCTCCTTCTCTGGCTCTTCTTCCCATCCTCTTTGATGCTGTTCCAGCATGCTCCCGTTGCCTAAGAATATTTCTGCTCCTTAAGGATACCTGGCAATGCTCGTTTCAGCTTGCTGGTTGTTCCCTTCAGCTTCCCACATTTTAATTGTATTTTCTTTCTTCTTTTTTCTTTTATTTTGATTTCAGGGGATTTTTTTTAAAACTGTAAGCTTTATAAAACAAGGATCTGTCTTTGTATATGTTCTGGGAAGTGAAGCAGTATGTGTGTTTACACTGCTACGCAAGCAGATATTTAATTTAAAATTTTAACGATGGGAGGAGATGCAGCAACTGCAACCTGCGCAGAAAGATAAGGTGCATATTCAGGTGTTTCATGGAGTGACTCTGGACCAGTCCTTGTTTGGCAGAGGCTGTGTCCAACGCCTGCAAAGCCGATTACGATACGTTTATTCTGCAGTCACTAGGCAGTGATTGCAGTATGCTGACACGCTCAAACTGCCCTTAAACCGAGTAACCCGTGCACTGCAGTGTTCAGGACGTGGCACAAAGCTCGGTGTGGGGTCTGCATTTGGGTATTCATCCTGATCTTGAATAGGTTTTGCAGAGCCCTGCAGTCTGTTTTGCCCTGACGGGGCTGTTTCTGGGGACAGTGCTGGGGAATTCAAAGCTGGTTAAACACAGACACTGCTGCAGTGACAGTGGCTGCAACACAGATGTGCTCAAGAACACCCTCTAAACACCTCAAGCAGGTTTTTTATCCCCAAGTATTTCTAGACTGATATCTCTAAGAAATCTGTAAGAATTGTCTGTAAGAAATCGTAGTACAGTGGGAACCTGCCTGTGTGCCTGTCTGCAAGATCTGCCCTCCAGATCCTGGTGCAAGGCCCAACGTGTAGGTCTTTTAAAATCTGCCTGGTTCCAACTGCATGACCAGAGCCTACACTTCTGATTTTTCTTGGGTTGTGGAATGACAGAGTAGGAAGGCAGGAAGATTGAAAATGTAAGAATTTAGCATAACATATTCTTTTTTGTTGTTGTTATTGTTCCTGTGCAGTGTTATCAACAGTCTTTCTACCAGTTTTTACATACAACTTAATGCATAACATCTTAACTTTATCTGGTTTAACAAAACGTATTAATGCAATTCTTCATTCACAAATCTGCGTGCTTTCTTAAGACAAGAATGAGCTGGAGAACATTGCTAATTAATTGATATTACTTATGAGATATGTTATTTAAATTAATACCTCCTTAAAATATTTTTCACTGAATGTAGATTACTTATGGCATGCAATTAAATATGAAACAATTAAATGGGTTCTAAATTGTTACCTTAAAAATCCTCAATAAATATAAAATAATCAAGTGATTTGTATTTCACTATTGGCCAGTCCTGTCATTGTTCTGTGTTGCTGTAGTTTTGGTCTTGGTGAAACAGTCAATTTAAAATAAAAATAAAAATAACTGCAACTTCATCTGCTTCAACATGTGAAAATTAACTATAGGTAACTGTGACTTGAGTTTGAATGGGTGCCTTGAGCTCCGTAAGTTAGCTGAAGTTGAGACAGTGTGGTATTTAGAAAATTATCTTCTTCCTTTGATCATTCTTCCTGTGATCATTCCAACTGTTTACAGCTCCATATTGCTGACAGGAATATATTAATAATCACTACAAACAATATATCAATGTCAATCTGTCTATGGATGTAACCCATGTACATGTCTACGGATGTAACCCATGTACAGATGTAAAAAGTGATTCATGAAAGGGTTTTTCTAGGATTCTATGTAACCTCAATGTGTGCAGATTGTAATTCTCAGTGCTGTCCAATAAAACCAGCAAGTTACTGTTGCAAGCATGGATATATTAAGACATCCAAAACTGCACAAAGCAGTTAAGTCATCGATGCAGGAAACTGCAGATTCTGTGTTTCTGCAACTCTGCATTTTGTCATTCAGTATTAATTGATGAGATAACTGATTCTAGGAGGTTCTACATAGCATAGTAGCCTCTTTTCTATTCTGTATTCAGTTATTTTCTATTGACACCATTGTTAGGAAATTTGCAGAAACAAATAGGTTTTCTTTCCTTCTAGATGATCGAAGTTGATCATGTCAGCTTGGATGCTTGAGTAGTGAGATATACTTTTATAAATGCCGAATCTACCAGAATAACTCAAGAAACTCAAACTCACCATGTGTCAACTCTGCCATGGTAATTGGCTGTGATACAAAATTTCAGACTAGAATAAATGTGACTTGGATGTTGTACAGTGAAAGAAAATGTATGCTTTCTATAGGCAATGTCACTGAGCAGGCATGTTGTCAAGCCAAGGCACAAGGAAATATTTAGGAGCAAATGTCAGGATGGCTTAATGGTGCTTCATTATGAAAAATTCCCTAAGAGAGGAGTATAATCAGTAATTTCATATCTGCATGGTAGTCTTACCCATCTTGAAATAGCTGAACCAAAGCCCAATATAATACCAATACAAGGCCATATTCTGAGAGATCTATCTGGAAAAGTTGGATAAAGGAATAGGCTTGAATAGGCCAAAGTATATGCTGAAGCACCAAAGTCCTTGCATGAGCGATGAGGTTTAAACACATGGAAAAATCTGTTGATTTAAACTCAGTTGAGTAGACTACAAGTGTGGGTGTAAGTGTTCAGCAAGCTCACAGCCTAAAGGAGATGGAACTTGGGGAAAAGGAGACTGTGTGATCATGAATCATGTCAGAGATGTAGGCAGGATCGGATCTGTGAGTATTTTAATGTTAGAAGTTTTAAGTGAATCAATAAAGATAAGGGAAATTAGCACAGATATTTAGGAAAAGGAATAGAAGAGCATTTAAAGACAGTAGGAGATGAAGTTATCAGCATCTGAAAAGGTCTGGAGGGCTGAGGAGTTAGAGAACCTTTCACAAAAGACTTGATTAGTTTGGAATGTAAGACTGTCAAAATTTTCACTGCTTTCCACAATTATTTTAGGGCATGTGAGGAAAATTTTCTGGGGAGAGGGAAGTCTAAAATGTAAAGTCCCTAAAGATGCGGGCTAGTTAAAATGAGCTTAGTGAAAACCCAGATGATTCTTGCCATCTTTATCTGAACTGCATCTTCACACGTAACAGGAGCTGTACTGGGGCATTTGCTGGTTTAGGCACTTGGAGAGCACCCTACTGAGGTGCAGATAGCTGGCTGGCTACATCGTGAGCTTTGTTTATGTGCATGTGCAAGTGGGATGTGTGATAGATGTAACTGCTGGGGAGAACGGAGTTGTTTTTATGTCACATACAAGTAAGTCCTGAAGCTGGGCAGAGAAACCCCCCCAGCGCAGGCTCCTGCTGGCAGTGAGCATGGCGAGGTGCAGAGGAGTGTGTTCATCTGGAGGCTCTAGCCTACTCCCAAGCACTTGGGACATGGAACTAAAAAGGACTAAAAAAAAAAGACTTTAAGTCTCTCTCTCTTTTTTTTTTCATATGATTCATTGATCTTGTGATTGAACTGCTACTTTTTAAAATTCTGCTTTTTTGCAGTAAAAAAACCTGTTAGTTTGAGGCCCTGATTTGAAGTATTTAAACAACACATTGCTCATTGTTTTGCATTTGTGTGCACATGCCATGTAGTTTTTCATTGCTGGTTTTAGTTTTGAATGGGATAAGACACTGGCAGTATTGGGAAATTCGTAGAATCCAGCAGGATTCTGTTCACATAATTCTGTTTCATAGAGCAACAGGCACAAATGTGTCTTCCCCAAGAACCTGGAAAAAAAAATTATAAATATCTAAAGAGAAGTTGTGAAGAATATGGAGTCAGGCTGTTTTAAGTGGTACCCAGTGGCAGGTTGAGAGACAGTGGACACAAACTGAAATACAGGAAATTTCCTCTGAATCTATGTAAAAAAACACATACTTTGAGCACTGGATGGAGCACTGAAAGAGGTTTCCCTGGGGTTGTAGAGTCTGCATCTTAGGAGGCAGTCAAAAGCCATCTGGACATGGTTTTGGGCCAATGATGTCTCTACTTGAGCAGGGGGTTTGGACTAGATGATCTCCAGGGGTCCCTTCCAACCTCAGCCATTCTGTGACTCTGCAACTTGGTGGCAAGGCAGAGAATGCTGGCCGATACCCTGATTCTCACAGTGAATTACAGTCTTACCTATCTGCTCACAGTGCGGCAGTATGGTTCCCTTAATGAGTGGGTCTCAATTTATGTTGCGGCTTAGGCTTGGAAGAGATTGGACCAAACTTCAAAAACCCAGCTTGAAACCCTCAAAAGTCACCATGTTGCCTAATCACAGCAGCCTAATCACAGAATATCTGTAAAGTGGAAATCAGCAGGTATTTACATCTCCCCAAATATCTTTGCTGTTGCCACTGAGATGTCGCAGTTGAGTACTATCACCACCGTGTGATCGTAACAATCTGCTTGGGCTAGTGCTGATGAGGAAACAGATTCAGTTGGGCTCTTAGACAGTGAGGAGATACATGTCCGTGTTATCTGTGAGTTTTAATTAAATTGGATTAATTACATCACTTTATTACATTTACATTTAATTATTACATCAGTTTTAATTATCAGTTCAGCTATAGTCCTTGACATATTTTTTCTCATTAGGCTTTTGCATAATAAAATACAGAGGGTCAGCAGTGCTAGTGTGAAAATTGCCCATGCATGCATGGTTGTCAAAGTCCTACGAAAAAAATGACATATCAGATCTCACTTGGGTTTGAACAGTTATTCTCTTTGAAGGGCCAGCAGTTGACCTCCTCTCAGCTGTGTGCTTTATGACTGACTACAGTGTGGTAGAGCTCTCCTATAATTTAAAGTTGAATTTCATTTAGACAGCCTGTGTGGCTGTGTACTTGTTATAAACAATTTCCCTTTCAGAGCTGTGAAGAGTTGCCTAGAGATCAGTTCACCTATGCGCAAACTGGGACATGAACATTTTTCAGTACAGTGCAATAAACAGGCATAACCAGTTACATTCTGCTAATCCATGGGTTGTGCCTGAGATTTGTCATCATGCTAAGGGTTGGCAGAAACTGCTATTTTAGAGGAAAGTGGGTGTGACACTGTGAAGATTGTGAAACAATGTAAAAAGGCCTCTCTTTCTTTTCTCTTTCTTTCTTTCTTTCTTTCTTTCTTTCTTTCTTTCTTTCTTTCTTTCTTTCTTTCTTTCTTTC
>JAWLRI010001104.1:176085-240562 GCA_034781795.1 Crypturellus tataupa
CTTTCTTTCTTTCTTTCTTTCTTTCTTTCTTTCTTTCTTTCTTTCTTTCTTTCTTTCTTTCTTTCTTTCTTTCTTCACAGAAAAAGCCAAGGGACATGTTTTACATGGAGTGATCCAGAAGCTGTGTGCTCCTTATTTTTCCTTTCAAAATCTCAATTTAGCCAGCTGTGCAGTTGATCATTACCAATTGTCTATTATTATGGCAAGAGCATTAAAAAATATAGTCATTTTAAACCCCTGTCATCCTGTATATAAGCTAGTACAACTCCACTGGACTCCATGAGGTTGTTATGAATGCTATTTACCTGCTTTGTCTTGTGGAAGACAAAAGATGAATATGTGCTTAAGAGCTGGTGATCTAATTTATTCAGCATAGCAAGAATCTATACAGCTTAGCTGTATAGGCTGAAACTAGAACTCTATGCTCTGATCTTTTTCAAAAGATCTTGTAAATTTTATTCTGTTCCTATAGCCTTAGACCATCCAACTGGACTTTATAGCATTCAAAATACAAACTTTAAAGTTGTATTTTAGTGGTAATGGGGCTTGACTTTAGCTGGAACAGTACAGCACCCCTTGGCTAGCTGGTGGGGCCGAGTTGCTTGGTTTTTGGCTTCTTTTTCCTCCAGCAGCATCTCGTGCTCTAACCTGCCATGACAGCTGAAGCAGCGAGGGGGAAGTGATGCTCGTTCTGCATCTCTCCTGGGCAGCCCCGCTCAATAACAAGCAGTTACTCCCTGCAGTGCGCCAGGCCTGCAAGGTATTCCCTGAACCTCCCTTCCATTCAGTCCAAAGAGAAAGAAGCCTCAGGTAGTGGAAAGGTAGAACATGCCAAGTGGAAAGTAGCAAGCAGCCCTCTGATCGGCAGCGAGCAGGTGAAACAACAGTTCAGAAAGGAAATTATTGTAGGAATATATTCACTAGTAGGAAGCTTATGTAAATTGTCACAATTATTCATTAAGATGTTTTCTTCTGGTTTGGTGGTCATTGGTATTGCATTTGTGTTAGTCCATGTCCAGGTTGTACTTTGGGGTGAAATAAGTGCTTACCTGGTTGGGGAATCAAGGGCGCTCCTTAGCGATAAAGCTCAGATCTCTCCTCGACACCAACAGGCTTAGCGGTAGCTGGCTCCAACCACTGAGATACTCAAAGTGAATAAAGGCCTAAAGACAGCTTAAATGATAATCCATTTTTCCTAAGATATAGACGTCTTGCATCATTTATATCCAGATGATGAGTTTAACCTCCTCTTTCCCCAAGGTCTGTCTGCAGCTCTGAGTTTTTCAGACAGCAGCTTCACACAGACCGAGGATATAGTGCTTACTGCCTCAGCTCTGTCCCATGGCTTCACAGAGCCTGTCTCTTCCACTTTGAATGGACTTCTCTGCCTAATTTAGGAAGAAATCCTCAAGGCTATCCTCTGTCTACTACCTCTGCCCCTGTAGGTAGTTCCTCTTAAAGCACTTGACCCTACTGTGCATAGCTCACATGAATCCTCATGTGCCTCTGCACACCATAGAATCTTGGAAATTTGAGTTATTCTCCCGTCAACACAATTCTGATAACATCTATTATTAGATCTGTGAAATTTACTAGAGACAAAAATTAATACAATTTCCTAAGTATCTACGTCCATAAATCTTAACCCTTCTATATAAATGAGAGATCCCTTCTAAGTAGCAATGTGGATAACAAGAGAAGAGCGCTTCTGTCTCTGATGTTCTTTGGGAAAAAATATTCAGAAATAATTTCATGTATACACTTTGTCTAGAAAATTGTTACCCCCTGGAAAAATGTCTGTGTTGTTCAACTCTTCTGAAAAATAAGAAAGGGATGAGGGTGCTCATACCTCGAATTTCTCAGGAATAGCTTATATCCTGCTTATAGTTCATATCCACTGCCTGTTCTAGTCTGAATATTCTAGTATAGACATGTCTACAGTGATTAATTCATTAGAAAAATTTTGAAAAAAATACATGAACTTGAAAGACCGCAGTTATCAAAGCAATCAAGTTCAGGCTGACTCTGCATTGAAGAAAAGAAAGCTAAGCCTGAGACTGAAACTGTGGCTTCATAAGTAGATTTACTGGCACATAGCTATCCTACCCACAAAATCTGGGAGGTGATTACCTGGCTTAATCAGGCACAAATAAAAGGCTGTCCCAGGAAAAAATTACCTCATTCTGAGGCTGGAACAAGGACAAATATTCCTGCGCCTGAGCAGGGCGTATTTACCTTTCTCAGGGTTTCCATGTTGTAACAACCTTTCCATGAAGTAGTTGGCGGTTAATACCTTGGCTCAGTGATGCAATAAACCTGGATGCTTTTTCCAAAAGCTGAACACTGTCTGAGATGCCACCATGTGACTTGTGGAACATGATGCAAGGATAAGTGAAGCTTTAAGGAGAGCCCATGCAGCTTTCAGGATGTAGGAAACATTAGGAAATACTGTCAAAATCAAATAGTGATGGAATAACAAGTGTGCTTAACTGTTCCTTTCCTACTTTGAACTTTTTGGTTGCTGATTTTCCAGTGGGAAACCTTTAATGTGGTTCAGGACTAGATTTGTCTAGACTTCCTCCAGTTCTAACTCCTAGAAACTATTTGGTTCCTTGTTCACTGTAATAATACTAGAATTAAATTCTTTTTTCTGACAGAAAATCACTACCTGATTCAGTGCCTAAAACCATTAATGTGGTGCTAGTAATACATAAGAGAACCGTGCCAGCATTTGAGATGGATCAGTAGCTGTTGCATACTTTTATCTCCATTTAGTACCCTAACTCAAGTATAGCTTTTGTAGTTCATCTCATCTTAGGTGTTTAGTTGTCTAAATAGTGCTATGTTGGTGTGGTATATAGATGGTAGATATAATTTTGCTATTTATATCTTTGTGTTCTACAAATATTAATAACACTGTGCTACCGAGAAAAATATACCCATAAACCTGTGAAACAACTCCCAGCAGTCCAGCTTGATAGTCTGTTGAAATTGGACTGTTCTGACTATACCCTCTTGAGGCTCACAGCTAGTCTCATATTTTATCCTGAAATTCCATGAGGAGACACTCAAAATAAACACTATACAAGCAGCAGCTTAAGTTATCTTTAAGGCGGTAGCTGGCATTGGTTTCACTTTAGTGATCCGTGTGGCTTTCTTCATTTCAAAATCCGTATAGTCTGACCTTTTGGATATATTTTACTCTTATTTAGTCTGTCAAATACAATGGGAATTGAATGGACGTGGCTGAGAAAAAAAATGGGTATAACGGTGATGCTAAACCGTTATGACTGTATTATTCTTGTTGACTCCATGTTGCCAGTGCCAGCCACTTAACTGTACATGCTGCATGTCTCCTCGTGAGGTTGCTTTTAAGACAGAAAAAATACAAACATTAGATCTGTGTTTAAGTTTACTGAGAAGAAAGAAAAGCAATCTGGAATTTACAGGATTATTCCAGGAACCATTTCAGAGAAGTTCATTTTTTTGTTCTGTAAATACCTTTGTTACTGCTTATGAAAGTAAACTGATTTTCCTAAGCACTGTTAAAGCTAAAGGTGAACATGATCAAAATAACCATTCACCAAGGCCAATATGGCTCTATAATTTAACTCTAAACTTTCTTTTCAGAAAGAAGTAGCTTGTTTTGCAATAATAGAAGAGGTAGTATTTAGGTTTGGGACAATAGAAGCGCACACACATCAGTGCCAATGAAAGCAAAGCTTGCAGGTCTAATTTTAGGCATTTCAGCCTTGCTATCGTCCCTTTCAGCACGGTGATTTTCCATACAATACAAAGCAGTCCTTTTTTCAGGCTTTATATGCCTCTGTAGAGAGCAAAAGCAAGGACAAAGTTAGCATGTGTCATGGCTGAAAGCAAATCAAAGAAACTTGACTAAGGCTGAGGTTAACAGCAACTGCAAGTCATTTCTATTTTTGGAAGACAATTCTTTAGGAAAAGCAAGAATCTAAAGAAATATATTATGTGACTTGAAATGAAGGGAGTTGCATGGTACCTGTGCTGGGAACCTTGAGGGTGATTGCTTGGGCTTCAGTCCACTTAACTTAGATAATTACCTTGTACTAGGTTTAGAAGAACATATCCCTCTTAAAGTAAGCATCTAAATCAACTGTAATGTTTGGAGAGGTAGGAGTTAAAATACTTTTAAAAATAATTGAATTAATGTTGTTCACATTTTTTCCTTCAAGAGAAGCTTTCTGAGTATAAAACTGGATAAGCTCAGAGAAATCTGAGCACAAAAACCTGAGTTGCCTTGATGTGTTTTTGTTTTGTTTATTTATTTTTTGTTTGTTTGTGTTGTTTTGTTTTTGGTAAATCTGGGTATTGCCCAAAAAGGAACTGTGTGGAACAGGTTGGTAATTGGCTGTACTGTCAGAAAGACAATTTCTCAAACAGAAGCTGCATTGGGATTGCTCCAGTATCATGATGCTATTTTGCCCCATGAATTTCATGGAGATTCACTGTCTCCTGCTGGACCTCACTAGCCGGGAAATACCTAGATTTAAATCACAGTGTTTGAAGCAAACGGTGATTATGGCCTCTGCAGTTGTCCCGTAAATGGGAAGTCATCTCAGTCTGAATCTAGTGTCAAAGAACAGAATTCATATCATGCCATTACAGCTGTCTAAAAATTACGTATGTTATCTAAACTAATCATACAGGTTTTCTTGCTAAGCAAAGGAGAAAAGGCATCTCCAGAAAATAATTAATTCTACTCATATATATATACATATATATATATATTAGGATGGGATGAATTTGCTCTTGCTGAGCGAGTGCCTATCCCTCTCCTTTGAGCACTGAAGACATCTTGATGGCTCTTTTAGATTAGAAATCTTTCTTTTAATGGCTAGCACACAGGTAGAAACAGTCTGGATTAATTATGTTCCATGCCACATCCCATTCTGTGCATGGTTTGTGAATGCTGTTTAAAAAAAAATGTCTTTTCCTGGTCTCCTTTGCAATCATTTCAAATAGTTCAGCATTAGTAGTGTAATTGCTCAGTTTTCTGTTGTCCCTTATCATATGAAAGTTTTAAAAATTATAGCAGATTTTTATTAACTGTCATCATTAATAATACAAGCCATTTTCATTCAGTTTCTTGAGGGAGCAGATTAAGTTACAGACTGACAGTTTCATATCTTTCTGGATTCTGGTCTGATTCTCAGAGGCATAAATCAGCTTCATTCATTTTAAGTTAGGGAAAAAGAATGTTTATAAAAAAGTTTGAAGTACATATTAGAATAGGCTGAAAGTACAGCATCAGCAAACAATGAACAGAGTGTCAAATCGATTTCTTTGCTGGCAGGAACTAATTTGATGGAAACTTCAAACCAGTAATTGTTTAGTTGTTTGGGGGATTTCAGTTCCTCAGGACTTTTCCATACCTGTCAGATTTAAGTTTTTTATTGATAAGGCAACAGATCTGTGTGACAAGCAGAGTAGAGAAACAAATTGAAATCACACTTTTAAAAAGGTTCTTTGTAGATGTTCTAATTTATTTTTTTTTTCTTCCAGATGTGTAGCTGGCTTTTAATAGAGAAAGTACAAATGCAAGTGAAATTTCTGACTAATACCTTTTTTTTTCATTTTGTCCTTTTGCTGGGGTAAATTGGTAGCAGTGAGGGACAAGTCCACTTCTGCCTTTCTTCTGGGGGAAAAAACAAACATACAAAAAAAAAAAAAAAAACCCACGAAAACATACAGACAAAGTGGTTCAAGCCTCCACCTAGAAATGTAGAGAAATGAGACAGGTGAACGGTGCTCCCTGCTCCTCACAAGTGACAGACAAATGAGTTTGCTAAACTGCTTTGCTAGAAGTGAAAATATTGTGAGGGTGCCAGAGCACTGGGTCAGGTTGCACAGAGAGTTTGTTGAGTCTCCTTCTCTGGAGATGCTCAAAACCCGCCTGGATGCAATCCTATGCAATGTGCTCTATATGACCCTACCTGTGCAAGGGGGTTGGAATAGATGATCTCTAGAGGTCCTTTCCAACTTCAACCATCCTGTGATTCTGTGATAAGCAACAGCCTCTCCGCCAAAAGTTAATAAGTAGATATTAACTAAATCTCCCTTTCTAATTGAGGATCTCACAATTGTCCCTTGCTTTAGGATCGTTGATTCTTCCCACAGCTCTTCTTCCTGGAGGAAGAGGATGAGATTTGCCCAGACCCAGTAAGAACTGCTGGCCCAACCCCCCTGCTGAAGGGGGGTTGGGCCAGACAATCTCTAGAGGTCCCTTCCAACCTCAACCATTCTGTGACTGGAGGAGCGGAGCTTCCATCTCAGCGGTTCTTTCAGGTGATGGACATGGCTGGTTCTGCTGCTCCTCCTACCCACTGACTGCTCTCATCATCTGAGTTGATTTTCCTTGAACTGGTCCTCCATGATTCCAGGTAGTCAGAAGGAAGGGGTACCTGTGAACATATCCAAGCCTTCCATGCTTGGCCACATGGGAGGGAGAGGCTGGGAACAGCTCTGCTTTTCTTCCTTCAACTAGGACGTCTGCATCTTGGGGCTGTAAATCACGACATTTTTCACATGACTGCCTTGAGTTCTTTAGGCTTTATACAACATAATTATAACCTGAACAATTCACTCTGCTGTACAATAGTTTTTTTTTCCTAACAGAAATGCTCCCAAATATGGTATAACATGCAATATCATTTGAGCAGGCTGAGGCCTGCCCCAGTCCCTCCCGCACAGTCGTGCCTCTCCTGGCAATGCTGCTGGCAGCGTGTGCAGCCTCTCTTGCTTTGGGAGGGGTTGCCATTCCCCATTGCACCCAAGGATGCCAAGTCTGTTTAAATGGCAAGAAGATGTTGCTCAGGTGACTTTCTCTGCAGTTTAAGTAAGCCTACATGCCCCCGCTTCCTTTTTCTGCAGATACCTGGCAAGCTTTGGATGTCGATCCTTCCACTGCTTTTGCTGATGAGAAGCCAAAAAAGGGAAAGAAAAAGTGCTGATAAAAAGCCAGGGCTCATGAGAATTGGCATTGAGTAGGGAATAGGAGCCAGATATAGTGAAGGAGGGAGAGAAGGGAAGGGATCAGGATGAGCTGGTATGGGTTTACAGCGCCTGGCCTGGCAAGCATGATGATAGAGGAGGAAGCCAAAAGCGCAGGAAGAACATTGGGCAAGGAGACGCAGAGAGGGAGAACTAGGGGTTGAGATTTCACAATTTACCATGGTCTGACTTTCTGCCTGGTGACAGAGCCATGGAAATACTGAGTGGGCCCTCAGTCCGCAACACATCTGGATAATAAAAAAGGCTAGCTTAGCCTGTGATTGCTGTTCATGTATGTGTATATAAACGTACATGTTCTTCAGCAACATTACAGCCCATACTTTCATTAGTGTGATCAAGCACACAACACAGTTTATTAATGTGTGTTCACAGCTTGGCCCTTGCAGTTTCCCAGGACATTGTTAATACAACTTATGAGTATTCATGTGCCAGGTTATTTTCATGGAGAATCTAATGCCAATCTGAATGTCTTCAGTTATAGTGAATGAGAAGATGGAACCTTCAGAATGGTAAGAAGTGATACCACAGAAGACAAGGAACAAATACCTAGGCTGTTATTATGCAGTGCAATGCTAAACCTACTTTGTGTGCTGGTGCCATATTCGTAGAAAGATAACAGAGATTAAGTCACATTTTGAACAGGGAATGCAGAAGCTAAATCTTTCAGCTGAGATTTGCATAGCTCTTTAGGTACTTTGTGAGATTTCAAGAGCACTCAAGCTGCTGAAGAGTTGCTAGATGTGTTGAAGATCGCCTTGACTTGCTTGAATATAAACTAGCCGTGGTAATTCAGTCACAGTATCTACATCAGCAAGATACCAAGGCCAGTAGAAGTTCATCTGTAGATCCTGAAGTTCAGTGTCCATACTATATACATGTTTATTTTAGAATAGCTCTAGTTGGGTCCCATACACTGACTACTGCTTTGTACATCTGCCAGATCAGGTTCACTCAAAAGGAATCCAGGTGATGTATTTCAATACCTTGCATGGGGCAAACCGTGGCACAGAAAGTGGGGCTGCTTGGGAGATTTTCTTTGGAAGTGTCTCCTGATCCAACCCAGAGCACTAATGCAGAGGCGAGCTATGTGCTGCCCAAAGCACCTACAGAAAGCCAGTTCCAGGAGGTCTACTCAAACTCTGGTCACTGGACTGCACAGTAAATTCTCCTTAGTTCCCTTTGATTGGAGGAACTCAGCCACTTAGGTCCATTTAGATTTTTTCTAAATACTTAGTGTATTTTCAGAAGCTTACATGTCTCCATGAATCTGGCTCCTGAAGTCTGTATTTTCCAAGATACACACATTTTTCCACAGAACATATTATAGAGATTATTGTAAGTACGGAAAGAGATTTTGAAACCTTTTCCCTGAATCTATGTCTTGACATAGCACTTTTCCCTCCCCCTTTGCAGGGCTTAAGTAACATGGCTGTTGTGGTCAGGAAAGATGAGGGGATTTTTTCCACCATGTCAAAAGCAGGCAGGTTTCCTGAATATCATTTGTTTTGTGTTCCTTTTTGTTTTGGAGACTGAAGAATATTACTAGCAGAAGCCCATCATTTGGAGTCTTTTCTTGTTCAGTTCCAGAGGGGATTCTGTAACAGGTTCTCTTTATACTGAGTCTTTTTGGAGTAATTTAAAAAAGAAGGAGGAGTACTACAAGTATAACCAGCTCCGACAATTGTTTGCCTTCTGGCATCCAACAGTTTTTTATATTGCATCTTCTGATTTGATTTACTAGCTGTTCCAAGCTCCTGGCAAGTGCCATAATAGCTTTTTAAGATTACTCTGTTTTTTTTTTTTTTTTTTGTATTCCACTATTTACCATATTTCTAAGCTATATCCTTCATTGCCTTTAACTCTGCTCCTGTCATACCAGAGAGTTGACAGCTTTACTAGTATAGCTTTTAGTATAATCATGGCCTAATCCAACTGTAGACCTCATAGATGAACTATTATTTTAAAGTTTTAGATCAAGACCAGATGCCTATCTAAAAACTGTGCTCTCATTCAGTTGTGAAGATTGAGGATGAACCAGGAATTTGAGAGTAAAATTCTAATATTTCCCTCCTAAATGATCACAACAAGCCTTCCCATGTTGTTACAATACATGAATCTGTCAACCATTTTATCAAACTTTTAGCAACATGTTTTAAAGCCATCTTCGATCAAGATGAGTATTTGCTGTGTTGCTTGTAGTACTTTAATGATCATAATATGGTGAAACATTGTAGGTACAAAATGGTTATCACACATCTTTATAATTTGTGGATATTTGGAGAAAAACTGAAATCTGTTTGTAAGTAAGTGACTTGTGGAGTTGACAAATGAAGTTTGCATATGATTGAAATTATCCATGATAGTCAAATTTAAATCCAACCATGAAATGCTGCAGCATGACATTAATACTTAACACTGGAAAGATAAAACAGCAGGTGAGTTCATTTGCAATCACAGAAAGGTAATGCAAAATATATTGATGGACTGTAACTATTAGAAGTTGGAAGAGAAACTGGGAATTACTGACACTGTTCTGTAAACTCTGAAATATCACCTAAGTTCAAACAGCAGTTAAAAGGGATAGAAAATACTAGGAGAGAAGTGGAAAAAATATGTCACTGTATAAATGCATTGAATATCCTATGTGTAATTACAGTCGCCTATTTGATAAAGATATAGTAAAATTATAAAAGTTATAGAAAAGATAAAGATAAAGTTCATTGAGATTATGGAGCACAGACTAGATAGTCCAGCTGTTTCATGATGCTAAGGGGGCAGGTGAATAAGCAACAGTCACTATTTCTCACAATGCAAGAAATAGGGTCACCAATGAAATTATTGTTTAACATTTAATCCAATTTTGAAACTGATTTCCACAGGATGTTATTGGGACCAAGATATAAATGTGGTCAAAGAGGGATCAGACAGATTCAGGAAAGCTAATTTAATCAGTGATTATTAAGCATGGTAGTCTGGAGAGTCAATGGAGAGAGAACAGCATCTCCAAAGTCTGACTCATCCCATCCTAGAAGAAGTGTCTTAGGTCAACTGGGTAAATCGCTGTCTGGAGATGGCTGTCTCTCCGTTGCCCTCATTGACTAACTTAGTGTAGACACTGAAATTTGAGAAGGTTAGAGCTAGATGATATGGATTACTCTAGATGCTATGTCCATATACAAAAATTTTGAGGCATTTTGGCAAATAAAAAAGCTTTGAGTGAAATTAAATGGTAAAGATGGAATTGACTATAAGGAAAGGAAAATTTCCTTTCTGTTTGCTATCCAAGGTATTTTTATCCTTTCTTAGTAGCAGTATAATTTATGTACTTTAATTACAGAAGCATGACCAATGTGAAACAGACTATCGGATCATCCTCAAAATAATTCCCAACCTCTGGAATCACTGGAGAGAGCAACAGTCTTCTTTTTTTAGTAAACCTTTTCACCTCCATGTTCTGCAGTACTGTGAGGTAATCATGTGGTGAGCCATGCCAAGCCTTCATTTGGAGAAGCAGGGTAATGCCTGATATTCTGCAGCTTTCCAAATTCTGCAGACTTTTAAACTGTCAATGTAGTTACGGCTGCTTCATGTCACAGTTGGGAATATAAATATTTCACCCGTTGCTGTCAGCTGTCACCTAGGTGAAGCAGTTGCTGTGGAAGGTGAAGCCATGTGAGTGCTGTCCAGTCCTCACATCCTTGCCTGTTATCTCCAACATTTCTGTTTGGTTTGGAAAGATACTCCACGGTGTGCTTCAGTGAGACCTTAAGATTGTCTCAGTAATTACAGACTTTTTGTTCAAATTGAAACCATCTTTTCTATGTCTCTATTTTCTCTCTGGGATCTTTGCAGTCCAGGTCCAGGGCCCTCAGCTATTCGCATGGACAATTTAGCAAGAGTCATCTCTAAATCTAAAGAAACATCACGCAATTTGAGAATGAGCATTGTTTCTCCTGCTTTTGAGGATGGGTAGCACATACTGTGGTCTTTCAGTTGCTCAATCTTCTAAAGTAGTTTTCAGAGAGGGTCTTTATTGGTCACAGGGTTTGATGGGCAATGCATCAGAACATAATTCCATTTTACTAGACCATTTAAAGAAACTGCACACTATCATTTTAGATTTTGAATTTTGAGAATGTCTAAAAGGTTTCTGAGTCAGCTTGTATGAAATAACATCCATCAAATGCATTCTCAGTGGATAATAGACACAGGGAAACCAGACAGTATTTTGGGCTAATTCCATAATCCCATAATTTAAATATTTATATATCTTTCACTTGTTTTCCATCATATTTATATTTTCCATATATTTCCATCATGATTTTTTTTTCTGTTTTTATGAATACATTGCTACCACCTGTGCTCAGAGCTGTTTTTATATAGCAGCTTCCCGTATGTTTCACTGATGGAATCGTAAAAGCATTCATGTCCAAATCAAAAATGTTGCTAACATTTACTGCCCACCTTTTTCAGTCATCCCCAAAATGATAATGACTAAACCACATGTCCTAGAAATACAGCCTTCAGAAAGCCATCTGAAAAGCAAGCATCCTTTAAAGTAAGAAAACAGACTTTTCCTTGCTTCTTGTTCTTTGCAGCTTAAAGTACAGAAGTTTTCTTTGATGCGGTACGGTCTTGTGATGCTTTGTAAAGTTCTATTTCCTCCTCTTTCCTCCATATAGATTTTATTACTCTTGGTCACGATAAATACTAGTAAAGTTTAGTTCCTTTGTCTCTTGTATCTCTTCTGTCTGTCTGTCTGTGGTTCTTTCATCCCCCCAAAATGTGTATCGTATGCACAGACACTGCACATATACACAGATTCTGTTGGGTAAATATATCAATGTTTCATTAACACAGTCACGGTAACCAGTTGTAATAAAGATATTTTCCAACAGATCTCTCAGTGAAAGCAGTTGGAAGAAATTGTTGCAATTACTTTTAATGTATGAAAATATAAAATTGTGCAGTCCTCTAGCATGAGAGCCTCTCCCTGTGTTTGTCCTCCCCACTCTGGCTTATCTTTTAACCAAAAATCCGTATGTTGCGATTCATACTTTTGATTTATGAAGATATATACATACCTTTCTGTCTTTCAGAACAACTGCTGTAATATAAAAGCCATGAAGCCAAAGTAAAGTAAATGGCTAGGAGTTTGTGTTTATAATGAATTTAATGCAATGAAGGACATACAAAAGGTTTAAAGACTTGCTATTAAGATCATGAAATATTAATGAAGTTTGTGTTTTAGGGACACAAAGTCTCACAGAGAGACAGCCTCCTCTTTGTTTTGCTGCTCATTTTTCAGTTTCTATCAATATTAATCTCAGAATGCATTCTATATTTTCTTCAGTATGTAAGAGGTTTTTTAAAATAATTCTATGTATGTCATATATAAAAATAATTATATTTTTTCAGGAGGAAGCTTTCATGAGAATCACCTTTATTATCTGTCAGTCTGATTTTAAATAGCAACATTAATGTGTACTAATTTATAAGGAAATACTAAGGAATTATGATGATTATATGCATTATTACTTTTTGATGCTTTGCTTTGTTACTTTACTGCTGGATTGATCCATGTAGGATAGGCTCTCTGTTCGGAAGGACCTTTTTCCTTTTTTTTTTTTTTAGTTTGTGTAGAAGCTATTTTTATATTTTGAATCAATTGTGTACAGCATGACATAAATTGGATTGACAAGTCTGGAAAATGAAACTCATAAAGGAAGAAGCACAAACAATAAATAGTTCTAAATTAAGTCCCGGAGGGCCCAGTTCAGTTCCATGCCTTCACATCTTCGACCTTTTTACTCTAGTTTATGTGAGGGATACTAGTTAAAGTAAAAAAAAATACTTGGAAATCTCAACTATGACTTGGTGCTCTTGTGCTGAGCAGAGGTGCGTAACAAACCTTCAGGTGGGTAACAAACCTGCTGGTGTGTGTGCAGAATGAGGGAAAGCAGGCATTTTAGAAGGACTCCAAAGGGAGGGCCTGTAGCTACAAAATTAGAAGAGTACTTTTAGATGAACACGGATTTACTGTGATGATTTTTCTGTTGACGAAAGAGAGCACTTTGACATTGACAGGTTCAGTATACTCAAGTTAGCCATCTAAATAAGGTAGGCGAAATCTCATTCAAGGAAAGACTTGGTTGGTTCAGTTGCTAAAGCATGGATGTCTCATGCCATCTAAAAGGCCTAAAGGTATATGAGACATCCACGTGGAGCTTGCAGATATTGACACAGGACTTTTAGAGTAGCTGGTGTCCTCCGGGACCACCAGGACACCCTAGATTCAGGTAGCTGAATTGAACTCAAACAAGGTTTAGGTCATACTGATGGTCTGCAAGGCATGAATTCATCCTGTCCTTGCTGCAGGATGATTATGAAACCACCTACTTAGAGTGAGACTAGAGAAACTCAAATCTTATTTTAAATAAACCATCAAAGATCTGTCATTTAAATTATTGCATTTCTTACAAACCACAAGAATCAAAAAAGGGTGAAAACCCTTTGTATTTCATATGGAGTTCTGAAGTATTTAAAGTTCTTTCTAAAGTTCATTTTCATTTTTTTTCTATATTTCTTCCTTATTTGATTTACTGTCAAACATTCTTAACATTTTAAGTATGTTTTTCCTGTTCAAGCTGTTTGTGATTCATTTGCTCACTTTTTTTTTATATGAGTAACATTTTTGACTGCCCCTTAATGTCCAACTTAAAAGTGTAAAGCCATTGATTTCAATCTGCAGAATTATGATTCATCCTCTCAGTAATGTATTTCCTCCGTATTTAATCATGCTCCATCTGAAGCAGTCACAAGGGAAGGTTCCGACAATTGGTTTATAATGAATTTGGGGTGAGCACTGCAGCGAAGAATCATTAGCCACATCAATGCAAACACTTTGTTTTGGCTTTGAAAGGTTTTTAGTAAAATAAAAAGCTGTAATATACTTTCATAATAACCCTCATAATACACAGTCATGTGGTTTTTAGTAATGTAGTTTCGTACATAGGTCAAAATCATCAGTTGAAATCAGTTTTAGTGGTCTGTAGATGTGGGTAAAAAGGGAGCTAACTCCAAAATATTTATTTTTTTTAATGCAGAAATTTAGCAGAAACAAAAGATTTAAATTATTTCTATATATATATGCCTGTATTTATTCTATTTATTGCCACACTATTTATAGACCATGTGCTGATACTCTTATTCAGATTTGTACTCCATCCTTTATTGGTCACAGTTGTCATGAGAGGACACAGGAACAAGAAGAAAAGAGGAATTATCACTGTTTTGTGAGTTGGGAACAGATTGGAAAGAATCTATGTGCTGATCTCATTGCAGTTATGCCCAGTGAAGAGTGCAGAAGAGTTTTCATGGCTCTCCATACCTTCTTCTCCCTGTGTATCCAGATATTGTCATGAGACAGTGTCTTGCACCATTGGGCATAGCAGCTAAAAGAGATGCTGTAAATAAAAAGAGTTGGACTTTAGCAGTAGGTTGAGGAAAATCAACCATTTACATAGCAGCAAGAGCCTGAAGTTATTTTTTAATGGAATAATAATATATTTAAACAATAATCAAAATTGTCCTCACTTTTCTAGTCTGGGACTTCATTTGCCAAAGAGCTATACTGAGTATAAGACAATAAATGAAGAAAAAAAAAAAAAAAGGAAATGACAAGGACATAAGGAGACAGTCTTGAGCAGAATGATTCCCCATTTTACCTGCTTAAAGCTGCTGTGTTTTGGAGGGGCTGGAGAAGGGTGGAAAAGTGTTAATTTTCCACTGGTTTGATGGAAATAACTAGCAGTATCTGTCTATATTTGGTTTAAGAGTGTGCTGGGCTTTTAATGGCATTAGTCACACCTGAATAAAGTTTATAATTCAGAGGAATATCAATCATCAGCCTCAGCAAATGTTTGTGCTTCCCAGTGAGATCAGAAGCAGCATTTTGATTGTAGGCAATCCTCTGTTGTCAAGATGGTGGGATCTTTCTCATTTCACTTTAAGCATTTAGAAATTCAGTTTCAAATCTAAGCAAGTTACAAGGCTGCCTCTCGAATCAGCAGAAAGAAAGAGACTCTTTCTCTCTGTAGAGGGTGATTCATCCCATCTTAAAATAGGCATACATATATTCACCCTACTCTTTCAGACGTCTATCTCTATAGGGGGTGAATCACTCTGGAGATTTCTGGCTGCCTAATGGCTACAGATGGACCAAGGAAAACCATCTTTTTAAAACAGCTAACATTAGGTGAGATTAATCCACCTTTGCAGAAAAGTAGGACAGTATTGTTTAAAAGCAGTTAATAAGCAATGGCATATGAAAGATGCATGAGGCTTGTGTCAAAAGTAGAGCTTCATGACTGAAGAGCGAGAGATGTGGTCTTAAAAACACATATGATTGGTTCAAACACTGGTTAAAACAAAGGCGGATGATGTCCAGTGAAAAACCTGTCAGTAAACATGATTCAAACACTTACAGACAACTTACAGAATGCGGCTATTTTACACTTACCAAGGGCACAGTAACCATTCTGCCAAAACTGCCAAACTGACAAATTTTTGGAGACCTGCTGAAATCTGAGTGTAGACTAAGAATGTATTTTTCTTCCAGATAATTACCACAGAATAAGTGGCCATTAATTTAAAAACAAGCAAACAAAAGCTAAGAAAAAGGTGGTTTATGTATGTAAATGTGGTAAAGTCAATGATTAGAGTGTGATAGCACTTATGATCAATGTGTATCCTGAAAAAAAACAGTGTTTTAACAACCATGGTCATTACAAATAGGAAAAAATAAATCTGTTTCTCAGGTGGCAAAAATTTTTGTGTATTTTGGCATAACAAAAAGCAGACAGATGCTTACAGTGCCACATAAACATTGTCGTGTGATTCGAAAAGGGCTTGGAACCCACTCAGAGAGACAATAATGTTCATACGTGTCTTATCAATAGTCCCCAAAAACAGAAGTTTGCAGCAAACATCCCAGTTGCATACATCTCTGAAATACCTAAAAATCATATAGGCAACACTTCTATAATGTGAGGCTTGGGAAGTGTTCTATGATGACCCTAACTTGTTCCAGTGACTAATCTGAAATAGTGCTCTCCATCCATGGATCAGGGCATCTCATTGGAACATTAGCCTCTTGGAAGCCTATTAGATTCTAGAATAAAACCCTCAGATAAATCAGCCAAAAGCCACTATATTTGGTAGAAGGCATACAGCAAACCTGTCACTGAAATCAAGGCTTTAAGGATAACCACACTAACCATTACTCAAATTCCCTGGAACGTCGTTCGGCAAATGAGTTACTACAAAAAGGCCTGGTAGATGTTCTGCAAGCATTTTAACGCATATCATTTTTGAAGAAAAATCAGTGAGAATAGACCAAATAAGAAAATACTCATCCTACTGACGATAAATGGATCTTCTGCCTCAATTCATACCTTCATTACCAATTACTTACTGATCACCACCACTGATAAAGGCTGGCCTAATAGCAAAATGAAACTATGACAACAGATATAATCAAATATTTGCTGACACTTGGCATTATGAAGTGTATCGTTCTCCTCAGAAATTAATCACTAAATTATCTAGAATTGGCCACCAAACTGTTTAAATAGTGGAAGAAAAGGATGTGACAAACAGAAGAAAAAAATATACTATTTGAGTTATGGTATGTAACAAAATGAAACAACAGAGTTAAATAGGAACTATTCAGAGACTTTTTTTTTCCCTGTAGGAATGTGGATATCTTCCTCATTTCACTCCAAAATTAAAGACTGGAAGAAAGTATAAGCAAAAAAGCAATTTTGTCCCTGTGTCTTCAAGGCTAAATCTAAGCAATAGAACCTGGAAGCTTTTCTGAGCACACAGCTCATGTTAAGCAATCCAGATTAAGTCTCTGCTTTATGTTGCTTACCTCCAATCCCACCTGCAAAGGAAGAGAGAAAGCCATGACCTGCCTTAAGCAGATTCCCAGTCTGAGTGGGGAGAGGGAGACAGACTAGAAATGTGTCTGCAGGTCAGTTTATGTGGTAGCCTCCTTTAGAGAACAGCTTCAAATAAAGCTCTGCTGTGTCCCATGGAGGTACCTCAAAAACTGAGCTCCTGGATAGTCTGGCTACTATTACCCTTGATCTTCATGTCAAAAATGTAGGTAACATCCTTTGCATTTTACTCTGTACTCAGAAAAGAACACATTCATTGTTTTCATACTCTTAATGAAATAAAGCTTATTTTCTAGTCACCTATGTGGCGGGAGAGGGGGGAACTACCTACCATTCACCTATGTTAGGCCATCCATCTGTATAGATACTATCCTTTCATTTTTCCTTTACTGCAATCTAATTGAATATCCGTCTCATTTCAACCAACATTTAAAAATATATCTTCTTTTGCTTAAACTTCTTCATTTATTATTCAATTCAGTTGGATAATTGTATTCTATAATGTCATTATTTTCTATTTTTGCCCATTTCTTTTAGGCAGAAGGATTAAAGGCCTGAATCTGATCTTTGGGAAAAACAGAAATGTGAAATCATTGTGTTTTTTTCCTATTTTACTGTAAATCAGAACTTGGTGGTCTCACTCTTAATTGGAAGTGTAAGTTGACAGCAGTAAATCAAGACTGTCCCTAATTTCAGTATGGTGCTATACATGCACAGCAGAACCCTTTCTCACTCATGAACTTTCCATCAGTTTGTGTGGTGCAAAGTACAGTACAAGTTTGGTTAAAATCTCAGAAGATCCTAAACATGGTGTGAAGGGGAAACCGGCAGCGCGTGCAGCTTCTCAATGGGAAGAGCACAGCATGTTTCTGAATGCTGCAGATCATTGACAAGCAAAGTATTAATATCATGAGAGTGTAAGAAGTCTACCTGTACCTGATAATCAGATTTAGAATTACTACTGAAGTGGTGTCGGCAGTTCTCGAGTCACGGAATCGCTGAGACCGGCAGGGACGTCTGGGGGTCATCTAGCCCAAGCACCTGCTCAAAGCAGGGTCACCAGGAGCAGGAACTCCACTGTAGTCCACAGCACTTATGTCCGTTAGGCTTCACTGATTATGATGCTTTGTGTCCTTGGTCCCTCTGCCTGTATCTGGTGTGGTGCTACTGCACCCGGAGTAGAAATGGGAAAGGCTGAGAAGAGCATTGCGTTCAGCTTCCATTGCATGCGTTGCTGCTGCTCTTTCCCCTTCGTGACAAAGTTCAGGCTTGGAGATGCTGTGTGTTTGGGTCCAGGGGCTTGGGGAGAGGAGCAGGAATTGAGCTGAGGGAATCATCTGCCCTTTGGAGATTTGGAGGGCTATGATAAATGCCATGTCTGTCATGAAGTCTTGACTCCTAGTCACTGAAGAGGATCAAATCAGCTGGCTTACAGGGGGCCAGTGAGGGGAGAAAAACAACTGCTGCCACCAGTATTTCCTGATAAGCTGACTGACCCCTTTTCTAAAGATTTAATAGTACTTTAATATTTCTTTGGCATACTGAAAGATTCAAAGGGTATCTACATAAGTACCATATCATTCTCTAGCAGATCTTCCTCTCCTGCTCTTGCTGGAAGGAAAATCCCCTCCAGTGTGGCTCTTCTATGCAAGAGATATGCAAGGCTCATGGCCATCCCTGTTTTGTGTAAACTAGCTTAAAAATCACATTGTCAGCTGTTGTGTTTAGGTCCTTCTCAGTTTGTATGGGAAGCACTGCAGTTGGACAAAGTCATTCCAATCACAGCCGTTGTTCTTTGTGGTTTGGATGGGAAAATTCCTCCTTTCCTCTACACACATTGTTTCTTGGATACTTATTGCTACGAGACTTTGGATATGAGATTTTGGGCTTTTTTTTTTTGTTTGAAAGGTTCCAGATTTCTTTTTCTGTGGAACAATAAATATATTTGAAGAAATGAAGCATCTGTGTGGCTTGAAAGTCTGCTCCTATCTATCCTTCTTGCTGACATTAATAGAGGAAAGGTAGTGTCATGAGCAGCCTGAGGAGAGAGGAACAATGCTGGGAGTTGTCAGGAGTTATAGTTATTATCAGCACACAGCTGGAATTCTGTTAAACAGCCTGATCAAAAATAACAAGAAAATTGTTCTGTTATTGTAGAATATGCACATAGTTCCCCTGCATTTAGTTGTTTGGGGGCTTTGTTCCTCCTATATATGCACATATGCTGGAGCCTATATAGTACTTAATCCACTTAGTGCTTATAGACTTAGATTGTGTCAAAGATTGAAAAGACACCCACTGCACTTACCTGCACAATGCCAGGATTTCACATGTAGTTTGCAGGAGTCAGCACGTTCCTGTGGGAGTCTGTGGGCTGGGAGCAGGCAGAGGGGTGGGCATGAAGCACAGCTTTCCCTCCAACCTAATGACTGCCTGCCAGCGCAGCTGAGCTGGCAAACTGAGTGTTGTAATTTGCTTCTGGCATGGTCCACATGGCTTGTTCCCATTTCCCAGAGCCAGGGAAAAGCAAGAAAAACATGTGCCTTACAAGAGGACTCTTTAATGCCTCTTGAGGCTGCTACTGTGGAGATGTTGCTTGACTACCGTATTTAGCTCATGCAGCATTGCTGCACTGGGGAAACGAGAACTTGAACAGGGTCAAAGCGGCCAAAATATAGTGATATGAGTTGAGATGGTCCCGTTCCTTAATGTCTCCTAGGTGCCAGAACCTAGGGGCCTAAGACTAATCTCCCTACGTTACTTCTGGAATCAGCAAAGGGAAAGTGACTCGAATCGCTAGAGCATTCTTTTCAAATGGTCCTCAGGATGAACCCTTTTCTCTCCATTACATCTGAAGGGAATTTAATGAATTTAGCCAGCTGTTACGGGTAGCAGAAGTGAGGTAATGTAAGTGTCCCATTTTCCCCAAATTGTTGGTGTTGGGAGGAACCTCTGAAGATGCAGTCCACCCCTGTGTTTAAGTGAGGTAGAGCAGGACTGTGGCCAGCTAGGTTTCATTATTTCTAAGGATGGAGATTCCACAGCCTCCCTGGGCAACCTGTCCCAGTGCTTGATGACCCTCACAGTAAAGAAGGTTTGTTGTTGTTGCTGTTGTTATTTTTTTTAATTTATTTATTTTTAATGACTTTTCTCTCACCTCTTGTCCTTTCAGTAGATACCGCTGAGAAGAGCTTGGTTCCATTATCTTTACTCCCCCAGTAAAGGGGGGCAGTATTTACACCCATTGCCAATATTCTCCTGAGCCTTCTCTTTTCCAGGCTCCCTCGGCTTCTCCTTGTAGGAAAGATACTCCAATCTCTTCATCACCTTCCTGTTCTTTTGTTGGACTCAATCCAGCATGTTCATGGCTCTCCTGTACTGGGGAACCCAGTAGTCCTTGTGTGGCCTCACTAGGACTAACACAACAGGGAAAGAAAATGGTCGAGTGTAACTAAATACAGGCAAAGCAAACAGGAAGGCACAGGCCCGGGTTTGCAGGGACATGGTTGGTGTGGGAATTTGAGTTCTTCTTCAGCACCAGCAGAAGTAGAAGATCTTGGAAAACCCTCAGGTTATTTCTCATTAGGAATAGCCAGAAATATATTTGTTTGTATGAAAATATATTTGTTGTATGAAAACCTCCTGAGAAGGTTAAAGGGGAATAGAGAGGAGGGGAGGAAGGAAACAGGTGGGGACAGAGCTGTGCTAACAACTGCTTGGGGGCTGTCCTGAAATCCTTAATCAGCAAAGAAGCTTCTGTAAGTTGTTAAGCTTTATTTATTTATTTATTTATTTTGGTCTTTAATAAAGTGCTGATTATTAAAACTCTACTCACACTGATGGTGTAGTACTGCTGAGCCAAGGGGGAAAGGCAGAACTGTTAAACCTATATAGGAACTACTACAAAAAATTATAGGTAAAAAAATCTGCCTGTAACCAAGGGATCTGGATGACTATGATGATGATAGTGTGGAGGCAGAGAGTCTTTTAACATGTCTGAAGCATGTGTGGGAAAATGCAGCAATGGTATCAAACTGACGACTTAAGCAGGGGAAAAACTGGAAGACCAGGTCTGATTTTAAAACTGTAGTGACTGTCTGCTCCTTCCTGCACATGATTTAGCTCCTTTACCTCCAAAGCCCCCAGAAAATCAATATAAACCCAGTTTCCTAAGCCTTACCGCTGAGTCATCTTTGAGTAACTCCAGCCTCCCTGTGCTGCAGCTCTCACTCCTCTGGCCAGTATGGAGGGGATGGAAAGCAGGCGAATATATCCTGAAACAGTCCTCGTATTCCCCCTGCCCGCTGTCTTCCAGCACAACCCCAGGCGCTTCAGATTTTGGATGAGCTGTTTAATAAAGGGGCTGGCTTTTGGGGCCGGCATAGCCCAAGGCAGTGATTTTGGTGCTGCTGTGCAGCAGCTGAGATGCTGTTGCACAAAATGTTCCCAAGAGCTTGTGCCTTTGGGAGCTGATGACCTCTTTGTGTTTTAAGCTCATGTGTTTTGAGCTCAGCCTTTGTTGTGCCACAAGTAGTAAGAGCAGTAGTAGTTTTAGCTTTTTCTGGGCTTTGTAATCTGGAGTCTTGCTAATATTCATATCTGTTCTTCTGATAGCGGGCTCACATTGGGAACAGACTGGACACCTTTACTCATGCAAAGTGCCACCCACTTAGCTGCTTTTGTTTACTGTGAATCTCTACCCTACACTGGTTGGGAATCAAAATGTGTTTTTTTTTTTTTTTTTTCTTCTTCCATGATTTTTGCCATTCTGAAAATGCAGCAGCAGATGAATAACGGTGCTTGGATTGTCACGCTGCATGGTTGGAAGCATGGGAGTTGGAAGCAAATTTGTAGTTTGAAAAAATTAAATTTACTAAACAAAGAAATGCTTGCAGAGTGACCTTTCCTCTACTTGAAAACTTAGTGATTGTGCAGCTGTTCTCTCCTGCTTTTGCTTCATGCATATTCATGGATTTTCACAAGGGAGAGAAAAATGTTTGGGAAACCATGATTATAACTTAATTAAAAATAGTTTCAATTTGAGAAAATTAACTATGTTGGCAGTGGTGTACCCGTTGCTAATGGGTGATTGTACTTTCAATAATAATAAGAGATTCAATGAAACCCTAGAAGATGTTAGAATGTGATTAACTGGATAATCTATGTATTTGAGCTTTTATTCTCAAATAAGCTGTGTCTCCCGGAGCCAGAAGTGTGAGTTTATATTCAATAATTATATGAGGCTCTTAAGCCTTCTTGCAGATTTTAATTCAATTCTGTAAGAAAAGACTTTTAAAAGGAGAGGCAGGAATGAAGGTCTGTAATGGCAGGAAGGTGCTGTGGCCGGGTTGATCACCTTGTCTAACCACAGCAAGGCAGACTTTATGTTATCTTATATTGGAGCAGCAAGTGAGAGCAGAGAACCCACCAGTCCCAAATTACACCTTCCCCAAAGGCTGATTTGGGTCTCTGCAACCAAACTCATTTTTTTTTAAAGATGTTAGCTGACATTTTGCACCACTCACATACAGGAAATTGTTTATTGGGATGTGTTGGAGGTGACAGGCTAGAAGGTGTTTGGAACTGACCAGACAACCTACAGGGCATCAAGCAACTTGCTAAAACTAGGGACCAATAACAGAGGAGAAAACTGTCTTATTTTTGTGGATGTAATGACAGAAAAGATTATGGAGAGAGATTTTTGTTCATCTCTTTCACCATGTAAACTTGTGTAAGTGCAAATCTACTCCATTTTCTACAATGTTTTATGTTATAATTACATTACTAATAATAGAAAACCTGTCAGCCTCATATTTGCCCATTAAAGATCACTTTTTTTTCCATGTATAAGTGTCATTGAGATAAGTAATAATGGGGATATGAATTCAAATGAACAGAGTCAAATAAAAGTAGACTTCAATGAATTAAAAGAGATGGAGGATGCCCTAAGAACCTCCCTAAGGTAATTACTGCAATTACTGACAATCTTTTTTGGTCCTGTGGGCCCCAAGCAAAACACATTATGGCTATAAAGGGTAGTACAATTTAAAGGAAAAAAAAAAAAAAAGGAGAAAAAATAGGAAATAAAGGGACCCTTAAAGGTATAAAATGACCATTCGGTCATTGCATTGCAAGGTCATCCAAGTTGGAACTAGAGAAAGATCTGTATTCGTGCACATGGGTCTCTGTAGCATTTAATTTCAGACTTTGCCAAATAAAGTCAATAGCATACATAATTAATATTCATTCTGAAAGCTGATCTTGAGGAGAAAAGGAATTCAAAGATAAGGTATGGGCAATTGTTCTAAATTCTTATAAACTGCAAATCCATCATTCAGTCAAAACAGATAATTTTAACATGTGTTTACTTGCCAGTATTTGAGCTAAGTTTACCCCGGTATGTGGATGGGAGTTTAGCAAAGCAAAGTGGTAGTTTGCTAGTGGCAAATAATGGTTTGTTGTATGAGTTCCTGTAGGGGATTCTTTGAATTCAGAGAGGATGCAGAGCAAACCATTATTTGCAGAGTGGCACGGTGGAATCTCACAAGGCTTGTAAGGGAAGGAAATGCAAGGTGTGTGTAAGGGGGATTGCTAGGTCTGGAAGCACCCTGAGAAATGATGCCTCACTGTTGGTGCACAAGGCTGTCCTTTGGTAGGTAGCCTTGCCCCCTAGCACTTTCGGGTATTTCTGGCTGATATGGTCCTAGACCAGCAGGCTGTATCATTTTATACTTGCAAATGACTGAATTTCCAGTTCATTTTGTACCAATTGAATCCTTTGACAAGACAGACCTTCTTCGTAGTGCACAGAGTGCTTGTGGGGCTGAGCTGAGTGCCAGGACAGCCAAGAGGTCTGGTAATCATGGTTGGGCTGAGGATGAGTGGGAATGCTGTGGAGCTCGGAAGGGCAGACCAGAGAGGAATCTCAGGTAAAATACCAGCATAGAAAGTATTGAATGTGATGTATATAGACATATCTGTATTGTGTGCTGCTATACATTCTATATTTATAATTATTAAACATTTATAAATAGGTATATAATATATATACAACAAATGCAGTGGATATCTCCAGTGATAGCAGTGATGGGGTATAAATCATCTACTGTGCATTAACTCTACAATAAGTATACTTAAATACCAATATATAAATAAAAACTACATCTGTTGTTCAAGCCTGATAGCGGCATTTTTTCAGGCTAAAGACAACTCTAGCTTTGCTTTCTTGTAATGGTATTTTGAATTATGGACCTATCTTGTCCAGGGCCTTCTACCCATGAAGAGTAGCAGTGATATGAGTGTCATGTCTGGAGACACACTCAAAACAAAGAGAAATTCTGCAGATATTCCTGAATCTGTGAAGTTTTGTGAAAAGAAATGAAGCCTTATTTTTTAGTCTTAGAGTAGTGTAAATCTAGAAATTACCTTACAGAAACTACTAAGAAAAGAGAGATTGCCTCTCTAAATGATGATCTCGGAAATAAGAGAAATGTGGTGGTGCTTCACAAAGGAAGGACCATAAGCCCCACCAAACCTAAAGCAAAATAAATCTTTAATTTAGAGGAGAATGTTATTAAGACAAAAAATATCAATTTTTATCACTGATTTGAAGACAAGTAAATAGGCTGTCTCCAGGGCTTAAGATTTCTAAAGTGAGAGTGTTTCGTTGTTCCCCATTTCAGTTTCAAATATTCAAGTCTAGTTTAGTTTCCTAGTCACGAGGGAGCCCATGAAGCTGGGTTTGACCAAAAGTGTCAGTGTGTATAAAACAAGTGATGCGTTCCAGCTTTTCCGCTAATCAAGTTTAAAATATCACAGCAACTTCACTAATTGTATTAATTCATTTTTTCTTTAGGCAAAATGGGGAAACAAAATAGCAAACTGGCCCCTGAAGTGATGGAGGATCTGGTGAAGAGCACGGAGTTCAACGAACATGAGCTAAAACAGTGGTACAAGGGATTTCTAAAGGACTGTCCAAGCGGGAGACTGAACCTGGAGGAATTTCAGCAGCTCTATGTAAAGGTAAGGTATTTATTCCTATTCTTTGTCCAATATAAATATAAATCTTTATCCAATATAAAGCCAAAGTTTAGTTAAGAGCTGTCATTCATTCAGATTAATCAGTATGTTCAGGAGGAGAAGCACTGGTGAATAAAAGGATATAAATGAAAGTTCCCCATTAGGAAGACCAGCAATTCATACAGGGATCAGAACCAAATGTTTAGGAAGAAAGTTGTAAATTATTCACAGGAAATTTACTTTCTTCTCTCTGTAATGTATGAGGATCTTTCACCTTGAAAAAGATGTTCCAGTCCTGTTTAATAGGCTATGTTGTATCCTGTGTAATACCACGGGATTATAAACTGTGTGATTTTTGGACCTACTCATATAAAAGTCTGTTCTTTTGATTTCAATGAGGCTTTTAGGTTGGTGAGTTTTCACCGCAATATGTTCTGCAGACAAATTTTGCATTGTATATGAGGGAGTTCCTCTATCAATCTTAAGGATTGCCTTTCCTTTTTCTCAGCTGTCTCATTGCCCTTGTTATATGCCAAAAGAAAATCGTGCTGCTCGGTTTATTTTATTTTTATTTTTCATTATCAGATGCAGTAATTTTTTTTTCCTTGCATTTAGTATGTATTTATTCTGTAAAAAAGAAGAGCATGGGGGAAGCATGAGAAGTATATTCATGTTACAAAGATAATTATATTTTAATTCAGAATGGAGTTTCTGCCTAAAGGTCAGAGACTTCAAAGTAATTTTAATTAGGAAAAATATTGGATGTCACTGATGAATAGCAGGATCAGAACAGTTCATAAGTACAATGTGAGGCTGAATAAAAATATAAAGCCTTTAAAATGTGAGTATCTAATATTAAGCAAACTGACAATTTCTGTAGACAAGTGGAACTATCTGTCTCTTCCCTTACATGAATAATACAGTCCTTCCCTGGATTTCCTCAGTCTTGAACCAGATCTCTCTATAAATTATTACCCAGTTTCTTTTTTCTTCTAATGGATTGTCTAACAAAAACTACTAACTGCAGCTTACATAAATAAACTTCTGTCTTCATGTTTTAATATTTATGTCTCAAAATGTTGCCTCACAACCCCGTTCTTAAATAAGATTGACTTAACTGTTTTAAAACAACAATAATAACAGTTGTTTATGAGGAAAGATTTTTTTTCTGCCTTCAAGTACTGTGCTTTTTATTGACTGATAATTTATAGATTCCATTTGAAATAATACTTGGTGCACATCCACTAGTATTAGACATCTAATCATTTCTCTTGCATGTTTCTGAGGAAAGTAAATGGGTTTTTAAAAATATGCATTTATAGCAAAGTACACCAAGTGTTTAACTGTTTAGGAATCTTTTTTTTTTTTTTTTGTACATTACAGTAAATGAATTAAAATATTTTAGGTGTTTTTGTCTGTTGTTAGAAGAGATACCTTTTGCAAATAGCTCACAACTATAAGGACTCTCTCCCTCAAAAGGATGTTTGAAGTATTCACAGATAATTCACAAGATATTTTACCCATAGAGTAAATAGCAGAGATTCAATATTATGTTTACAAAATGGTGGTGCAAAAATGTAAAACAAAGAGTATAGTAATATTTTAGCTTTGAAATATGGAGACAGCTCTATAGTCTTACTGAAGTGCAATATCTGTCTTTTATCTTCTTTTTTTAATGTACATTTCTAAACTCTTGGCTTGGCTACAGTTAAGTTTTTAAAGATCTGCTCTTTACAATGCAGCTGTCATATAGTTAGTCTAGTCTATTGTATTTGTGTATATATAGCATTTCTATATGGGGTGAAATGCTATTTTTTCAGAAGTGAAATACCATTAACTTTAGTGAGTTGAGTCCAGAGCTTTACTTTCTATGATATAGAAAGAAATACATTTAAAATAATGGCACCTCTCCTACATAGAACGTTCTACTTTCACCATCTACACACAAAATCAGAGGAATGAAATGGGATCTTTGCAAGAAAAGCCACCGGGAGGAGTCCCAAATCCTTACTGTTAGATTTAAAGCATAATTTCTCTGTCTGACCTTATAGTTGTTAGATATGATATTTTATCTGATGTCTGCATTGGATTTTACCCACGATGACTCCCAGAAATAAATATATTTTGAAAAAGAATGAAAAGATGATATTATGTCTTTGCTCATGAGAGTTGTGTGGTGCCCTTTCATATGGAATGATGGAAGGGGGTAGGTGGTCTGACTAAGTTATTAAGGAATGATTTTCTTTTATTCATACCTAGTAGAAAATATCCTCAGTTTTAAGAGTGAAAGCATGCCTATTTTCTGTTTTTAATAAAAATGGCCTACCATTCCTGTGGGCTTTCAGGTCTGTGGAATTTGCTTCATTCAAATTTTGCAGAGCCTTGAAAGCCCAATGGCTAGAATACTGATTGAATGAATTATGGTCTCATCATTGTCAGTTATTTTTATTTTAGAGGTATTTCATTGAGAGAGGGAGCAATAGTTTAATAGGCAAGACTCAAACGCCTGTCTGTATTAATTCATTTATACTAACATTTTAGGCTAGATGAGGAGTGTTATTTTGAGATGAATTTCCCGATTACCTCCACTGCTCTTCCATCATCGTTGTGGTGTGATCCTGGTACACGTAAACTGCATTTTTTTTGGGGGGGGGGGGAAATTTAACTAAAAAATGTGCTCTGGGTCACATCTTGTGAAGTATTGTATAAAATGCCTGCTAGTAGAAATTTGGTCTAGTGGACCAAGCTAGAGCAGTTCAGAGATAAAATATCCATAACATGACTGATCTACATGTTAGATCCTCAGCACTAATTTTTCTGCTTTACATATTTGCACTAATTGTAGTGATATAGAAGAGGGGATTTCTCTCGCTTGGTTTGGAAACCTTTGCTTTTGAAGTTCACATTTTAAAACAGTTTAATGAATGCAGTTTAATGAATTCAGTTAAAAGTATTGCTCCTTTGTTTGGGTGTATAAATTTTGGGGTGGGATCCAGAATCTGTGACCAGTTGTGAAAGTTTTTGTTTGATTCCATAGACCTGAATGAGGTGAATATTTGAACAGATTTGAAGCAGTTTACTGGAAAATTGTTTTGTATATTTAAGGACAGATACAGAAATGCTGCAATGCTGAACTAGCTACCCCAACAGTCTGTAAAGATCCTGATGAGAAAGCTAAAAATCAAGCCAGCACTTTGTACACATATATGCCTATGCAAACCCATAAGATAATGCTCAAGACAGGAGCAATTTTTATTAAATTCTACCTTTATCCAGGGCATAAACATCTCTAGTCACATGAGAATTGCATCCTGGTAATCTGTCCTGCAGAGAACTATCTAGGAAATTGGAAGTAAATGCAAAATCAAGCAGAGTCTTTTTCTATCTCTCATAAGTAAAGAAGGAATCAGGATAAGGTAAATGTCTAATTTTTATCACAGGAGTTTAAACACTCTGTACAAAACTGGGGATCAATTGCCACGTTTGTGTAAAGAGTCTGACTCTGCGTGGTTTTCCTTCTGCTGGAGAGCTCTACCTGCAATGAGACAGGCCCTTTTGGGCTGTGGGCAGTATCCCAATTAACCTCTCTCTCTATGGGAAATAGTGATTAGTCTGGAACCTGCAGTTTCCATCTTCAAAGAGCGTGTCCTACCTGTCAAGCTACAACTGTGCTTTCTTTTTTTCCCTTTCCCTTCTTTCTTTCCTAAGAAGCCTTCAATTCTTTTATCATTAGCATTGTGAGTAGAATGCTGAAGTGAATGTGACTTTTTAAAAGTCACATTAAAATAAAATATACCAGTAAAATATTCTGGATTCTTCCTGATGTTCTCTAGGATTTATTTCAGTCTAAAGGACCAAATATATTTTGCTTAGCATTTTGGAATTCACTGGGTTTAGATGAATATGCCCTAGAGTATGTAAGCATACATAATCAGTACAAATGTTCACAGGAATTATGTGTGTTTATTAAGTGGAAAATAGGCTTCTATAATGTGATACTACTTGGAACTGGGTCACTGAACACGAGAAGCATATCCTCTGGATTAATAATAGAAGCAAGCACCGATGGTCCTTTAACTGGAAGGACAGAGTTGGGATTCATCATGGTATGATGCCAGTACTAAAGTGAGTTGCTTTGTAAATTTGTTATGCATCTATTATTTATCTATGTTATTGTTTTTTAAAGATAAAATTGAATTGAAAAATTAATGTCTTTTTTATTAATTTCAGTCAAATGATTTGTCATATTTTTGGCTTCTGCCTCACATTTCCTGTCTTGAAGGGAATTGATTTCTAGTCCCTCCCTTTAACAAGTGCAGAACAAAGGAATCTCAGAAATCTATTGAAATTTAAGTGGGTATATTTGTGGCATCTTTTTCTCCATGCAGAATTTCAAGACAGTCTAGCATCCTTTTAAAGACAACACAGGGCCCCTTAAAACATTAGACTTGCAGTTCATGGATGTGAAGAAGTTTGATTCCAGAACAGCACAGCTGTGTTTACAGGCAACTCTAACACAGATAGTTACACTGGTAAAATGGTGCCTTTTTTTCTGGTTTTCTTTATTTCCACTGGATGAGCAGAAAGAGTAAAGCTAGTCTTACAATTGCTCTTTAACCACATACATTTTCCCTGAATTAGGAATACTTCTTAGGTGCATTATATTGAAACTCCTGTATTGCTAAAAGTTATGTCTGTTTAGAAATTGGTCAGTTTATCAAAAATTCATGTATAGCTACTCAAAGGATTTTAACCCCTGCTGTTGCTACTTTCCAGAAGATCATCTGTGGGTTGCTTGCAGTCCTCCCATACCACAGGGTGTATGATTGATGGATATACCACCTGATATTAGCTGTAACTCAGAAACATTACATTTATTTCTTTATTTGTAAATATGACTGTAAAAATCATTGAACAGGTTAATAGTGCAGCTATGCTATTAAATCTTTTGAAGTGATGTGGAATAATAAACTATTACTGTTACTTAAAGGCCAATTAGGAATGGCATTGGATGGAAAAAGTAAAGCAAATACAGTTGTGATCCAGAGATCTGGCAATTTAGCTCTGTAAGAAGTAGCCTGTAAATAATTAGACAATATAGTCTAGAATGAAGTAACAGTAACATTACTGGCATCAATGAGAGTTTTGCTTTGAGGGAATTTGTAGAACCATCTGCTGGATAAAGATTCAAAGTATATTTTGCAAGCTCTAAATCAAAATCTGCACATTCAAAGCAATTATGGTGAAATCACCAGAAATAAATTCTCATCAAAAAGGAGGGAGTGAATTTTTACCAGAAGTGAAAATTCCTGTGAAAAGAAAATTAATATAAGAATCTGAAGAGGAGACTGTAAAGTACTGATGAGAAGCAAATATGTTTGCTCTCCACTGCTATTAGAGGGGAGTGCTTTTCAGACTGAAGTATGCATTTGGTGCTGCAAAGCTGCATTAAAATTAGGTTCTTATAAACTCCAGAAACAAAAGAGATCACAGTTGCTTTTCATAGAGAAAATGGTTTAAAAAATTGCATGGTCTTGTTGCCGCTGTGTCTTCTATGCAAACTGCTTTTTGCCATTATTCCTCCTCCTCCTCCTTGCACACATGAATAGGGAGATGCTGTACCAAAATCGAGGCCTACTAGAAAATCACATGAGAAGCTTATATATTTCAAAGAGAAGCCAGAATTATGACTGCATAATTCTTTAACTTGAACTTTAAACTCTTGAACTTTAAATTCTTGAACTTTAAAACAAAGGACCTGAGTTCTCTTTACATACAAAAACAACAAAAGAAGCAAGCCCTGGGGGTAGTGTTTAAATCTCAAGGTGGTTTTGAAGTGCTTCAAGAAAGAGGGTGATACTTGCAATAATGCCTTGTGCTGCATTTCTTTCTGTATATTGAACGCAGGAAAAGCTATAGCTGGACTTAATAGCGTTTTATGGAACAAGGTTGAAGTTTGTTGGTGAAGTTTGTGGGTAGTATGCAGTGCTTAAAGATCAGCAACCATTCTGAAAAATAAGCCCAGAAAATTAGCATAGTTCTCATTTAAACTGCAAAATAATTTGAAAACGATAGTTTTGAGAAGAGGAGCAGCATACTAGTAGACTTTTCTGAAAATATGCCATAAATCACAACACTGGATTATGAAAGACTTTAACAATATAGTACGAAGTTGGTTTAGATTGAAATTCTAGTCTAATTGAAACCCATTGGAGTTTTCATTCCTGATTCTTGTTTAAGACCTTAGAACCAACTGCACTGAGTTCCTGAAATTGTTCCAGGGACTCAAGCCCTGGGAAATCTGGTGTAAACTCTATTAAAATCCTGTCAAACTAGAATCTGGAGAGCTCCTTTCATGAAGTGTAAAGAATATACACATGGCTAGATGTTACCTGATGATAGTAATTATTTGCAATCTAATTTCTTTATGGCGGGAGAGTGCTGAGAATAATGGTCCCAAAGTTGTAAAACAAGAATTTTCATAGGCAACGTGGCTGATTTTAAAGGCTATCTTTTATTTGCTTTTCCTGTGAATGTGGTCCATATCCACCAGAGAATCTCAGGAGAATCTGGATCTAGAAAATGAAGAGACTGTACAATTCTACCAGATGAATTAGAGAGAGTGGCTTGTGGAGCATCCAGGCTTGTGGCACAACTCTTTCGGCTGCTGGAATAGGTCAGTCATATCTGCTGATCCCCTTCCCTTGAGAGCAAGGTGTGCTTATATGAACCCAACAGTCCAACTCTCCAAAGGCAACTCCAGAGCTTCAAAAGTCAGCGGATATGCCAAGGTGTTTCTTAAAGTGTCAACAGTTCTGTTTGTTTAAAATATAACAAAAACTGGTATTGCACAGTTCCCAAAGGAGCCTTTAAACTGGGACGTTCTGTTTCAATAAACAAATACTGTGAAATGCAGAGTATTTCATTTCAAAACAAAGTGTTTTTTTCCCAGTATCAAAGTCTGTTTCAAATATCTCATTTGTAGACAAGACCTGGGGCTGAAAACAGCTTTCTTCTTTTGTAAGATGTAAATGGGAACTCAGTGCAGTCAGCTGGGCCATATTTATCCCCATACAGTGTCTCTGAGTCCACCCATCCATTCTGCCCCTTCCCCCTCGTCAACTCTGTAATCCTTTAGCAAATCGAATCGCCTTAGTGAGCGCTATGCTCTGACGGAGCTTCCTGGATGCTCTGTTGTGATTTGGTCTAGCTGGGTGTGGATGCTCCAGACTAGGGGAGGCCAGTGCGTATCCAGCTTGGGCAGGAGAGGAACCAGCTGGAAGCCTGGAAGTCTTATCTGTGGGAGGGTGGAAGTAGGGAGTGAATATGCAAAACTCTGCGCCTGTTCATGGCACTTTGACATGGCAAATTATTGTTACCACTGCACCACCCGCTGCTGCATGTTTCTATCACTACACAGGCAGTGAAATAACTTTGTTTACAGGGATCTGCAGTATGAAGAGGCAGTCGGAAGCTCATTTAGTTATCCACCTAAATACTCTTCATTACCATGTAGATGTTACTTGAGATTACAGTCAGGTTTCTACTAATCATAGTCTGAATGCTTCGCGTACCTTGGGATGTCAACCTCATTTTTCTTCAATGAGAGGAAATTTTTTGTCTTTTGATTTTTAATTAAAGCCCATAGGAATTGCCTTTTTTTTCACCAACAAACCTATTGAGTGCTGAGTTGAGATGACTTACCACTACTTGGCATAAGATTTAGCTGTCTTAATTGTATAATCAGTCAAAAACAAAACAGGAATAATGCAGTTTGGAAGGTAAAGTGATCAGTGCAAGGAAATTCAGATCAGAGGATTTTTTTTTCCATATTCTATAATACATATGAAAGATTTTCGGAAAGAGGTTGGTGTGAAATCCACCTCTCCATGAAGCTGTGAAGTCTGGCGATCTGGTCAGCCTGATAGACCAGAAGTGAAGGCATAGCTCTAAATAAAACCTCGCTGCAGGTTCAGAGAAGCAGTGAATAAGCAAAATTGTAAATCAATACCTCTAAGTTCACCACAGAGAGAGCATCAAAGTCCATTTGGGATTAGTTCAATGATAACAAAGCTAGTAAAAGAGCACCAAAAACATTCTTAACTCAGTAAGTGCAGTAAGCTTTTAGATGGACCTTGTCAGCAGTTTTCAACAGAAGTTGTTTCTAGATGCCCGTATCCTCTTTCTTTAAGAAAAATATATCCACAAATTACTTTACTCCTTTTTAGAAAGTCATGCATCGGCATGCATATTCATGAACCTTTAGAGCTTTCTTTGAATGATACTCACTAATTTGTTCCTTCCTCTCTATCAAACTGTTTGGACAGGGAGAGCTGAAACCCTTCCCTTCATAGCTGTCACTTATGCCTCATTTCTCAGCCTGTTCTTTGCAGCTGAAGAACTCTTCCCTACCTATACTGGGCCATTTTTAAGCTTTTTACTTCTAGTAAACTTTATTTATTTTAGTATTACATTTTCTTTTCTTGAATAAACTGAGTTCCTCAAAGTGATTATAAAGAAATATCTGTTTTCTGGTTTTGAAGTTCCAAGGGATAACTTCTGAAACTCAAGGTCTAAATACTATCAAATCCTGTATGATTAAGACAAAAATCAAGGTGGAATTCATACTTATGCTATTGTCTCTCCTACAGTGTTTTATGAAGTGAGAGAAGGTGACTGTGTGGGACTGGTATAAACCATTGCAAACTTAACAGTGCAGAGCTTATTTGCCTGGCCAAAATGCTGCGTATTTTGGCTACAGTTTCACCTACCAACTTAGATACCTCTTCGTCATGCTGCAATCCTAGCAAACCCTTATCAATATCAAACAACTGGATGTCTTGCTACCTTAAACCAAGGCAATTACTTTTCTGTGACTCAGTTTAGGGAGAGATGATTTGAAATATAAAAAAGCTACATGATTTTTGTCTTATGCTCAGAGGGCAGCGGGCTCAGAGAAGGAGGGCAGTCCTTGAGTTTGCTTTCATGTTTGGAGGGTCCTTCTCATGTCCATGTTGACTAGATCTTTGTCCCTCTTCTAATATCATTTTGGTATAGTGGAAGCACTTTAAAATATGTTGATGTTTATTAGTATAGTAATTATAGTGCCTAATTTTATAATATGTACCAGTGCACATAATTATGTAATTAAACTATGTAAATGAAATGATACAGTCATCAAAGAATGGAATGGTTAAATCAGGGAACTGTGCAGTAAAAACCCTGCATGGCACCATAATAAAGCCTGCAGATGACTTAAGAAGACTTTTTCTTTCCTAGCATGTTCTCTCTTCATCAGGATAAACTCCAGCCAGCCCCTTTAAGCCATCTGCTGCACAATGTGACACTGGAAGGTGACGCTCCCTGGCTGTGGTCCCAGTGCAGTGTGGATGTCCTCAGTCCTTTCCCAATGCCCACTCAAGCAGGAGGGATGCGGTTGTTGTCTAAATAACCCATCCTTTGCTGCTTTCCCTCTCGTAGATGTTGCTGTCACTTCAGCAGGTCACCTGATACCACCCGTGCTGGATTGGTTCTCCTAACCTTACTTGGGAGTAAACTTCTCTCCTTTGCTCAATTTCTACCTTTCTGTGTGTATCGTCTTCAGTCAGAGAAAGCTATCATTAATATCTATAGCTCTTTAAGGATTATATAAAATCTTTATGTTATGAGCTGGAAGAAATACTGGTAGATGGAGTATCATGCTGAAAATGGGAGCTTATAAAGGAAATAGCTATGTTCTTTAACGGTAAGAATATATGTTAATATTGGCTAACGAAGCAACTATTTATCTATCAATTAGTTCTTGCTGTAGATAAATGCAGTATGTAACAAGGAAAGCCCAGCAAATTAGTGGCCTTGTTTTAGAACTGCAAACTCTGTGCTGCAAATTAGCCTCTGTGATGCATCAGTATTTTCATTCATTTATTTTTAAGATTTTTTTTTTCCGCAGGAGTTTTTCTGTGTTGTAGGACAAGCAATCTGTGATTGTGGTTTAATGGGCCTGATTTTATTTTCATGGAGACATAAATTCTGGATTTATTCTATTATACAGCCCAGAATAGGGAGAATTAGGACAGTTTCTACTTCTTGGGTCTTCTACTTTGGGATGTTCTTGAATTAAAAAACAAACAAACACAAAAATCATGAAATTGCTTACTCGCTCTAAAAGAATACTTAAGGAAAGTCTGATTTCACTGTCAGAAGTTTAAAGTGCTTATATAGATTATTAGTATATTTAAGGTAAAAAAGCTGAAGAAAAAATAACATGTAAATAGTGGAAATAAAAAGAAGTCTTTGTATTCAACAGTTTCATGAAGTCATGTATCTTTTTGTCATCTCTATGTGAGAATGATATTTCTCCAAGGAAAAAAAGGGGTTTTTTTTTTCCTAATTATTTAACCGATAGAGAACTAAACACATAGAGAACTAAACACATTAGATAGGAATGACATTAACACACAATGAAATACACTGAAGACTTTTGAAAATGATTAGTTTTGTACACAGATTTCTAATAGACATCAGTGGACTATCAGTGGGGGATTTCCTCTTGAACTCCACCTCGTGGGGATTGTCAATGTCAAATAAAAGAACTGTGTTCTGATTCTATCCAAGAGTGGATTTTATTCCTACACAAGCACAATAAATACATTTTTCTTCTAGAAATAAAGGAGCTGCCAAATTGGCTTATCTGAACAAATGTATGTTGTGCTTTACACATGGGAAAGGCTCAAGAACAGTTAATCCCTATGGAAACATTATGTCTGCACTATCGCCAGTAGTGCTTGCCTTCAGGCAGTTTTTAGTTATATGTTTCCATTTTCTATACATGAAGCCACTGTTCTTTATTTCCACATGATTGTTCATCTCAATCATTTTCTTTGCTTTTGTCTATTTTGGGCTCATGCACATGCTTTTTACATATTGCCAGGGTACTGTGGGCTATATTTAAGTTTCCAGATTCACTGAAATGTTGTTCTACTTACAATGCTACAAAATCCAGTATTTGGTCCTAAAAGGACTGCTGATTTCCATATGATTATTCATGTCGCTGTCAAGTACACAAGAGAGCAAAAACCTTTCCTCCACCCTTTTATACATAGTAAAAATCAGATGGTATAAAAATTTCTGTGAAAGGCTTGTATTTGTGTGTGAGCGAGTTAATAATGCCCACTCTTTGGCACACATGATGCAGCATTCAGTCTCATGGTTCTTATCTCAGCACGCTGGTGTGAGAGCTGGGGTAAGGGACTGCGGAAGTTGTGTTACTGTGCAGACAAAAATGCCTCTTTTTGAGCCAAAAGACCAGCAAGAAAGGAAAAAAAAATCAGTCAAACAAAAACCCAACTACCTGTGGTAGGAGCAAGCCCTAGCTGCAGTGGAGATCATCTCATATAAAGAAAAGGAGTGTGCAAACCACATGTGGAAGCATTATGTGGAGCATAATAAAGGTGCTCAGTAAAAACGGCTGGGGTATTTGTATTTCAGGTTCAGTTCTTGTCATTTCTGGGTAAGCCCACAGGAGAAATATGACGAGAAAGTAAAAGTTTGTGTTCTCCCCCGAGGAATGAAATGTCCTTGCTGGGGTGGGTTGGTAGGTGCAACCCTGGCATCTCCATGGTCCTGAATGGTCCTGGCTGTCAAGCATGCAGATCCCTGCACTATATCCCCATCGTTTTCTTAATGTGCTTTTCTTCCCAGCCAACTCCTCTCCTCTCCTAGGGCACTGGCTAAAGGAGTGGTGAAACCTGAAGGGATGTATGTGCCTTTATCCTTAACTTCCTCAGCTTTTGAATCTTTCCTCAGCAACCCTACCTACTTGGCAAGGGACACTGCAACTTCAAGTGGTGCGAGCTTTTTTGTTGTATTTTAATTTATCTCTCTTTACCTTATAAAAGGGCAGTGCAATGAAAAAAACCAACCTAGTCCTTTATGCAAAGGAGAGATTTACTTTATAGCTGAAAACATTTGTAAAAGCTGGCAAAATTTCTGGCAAATTTCTGCATAGTAAAGCAAAATGAGTGGGCATAGCTGGGCCTTCCGTACTCAATGTTAATGAGGCTTTTTGAGAAACACTTTAATAAATGGAACTATACAGAATCTTTTACTTGAACTCAATACATTTTTTTATTAATCCTTGTAAATGTACACTTCTAATTTACTTTATTTTCAAAGGTTTTTTTTTTAATTCTCCTTTACGTCTTTTTTTTTTCTTTTTTCTTTTTTTTTCCTTTTTTCCAGCCAAATAATGGTGGTTTCAAACAATAAAAGTTTGCCTACTGAAAGGAGATAAAAAAGAGAAAAAAATACAGTTTGGATAGGTATATAAATTAGATTTGCTGCACTCCTTGGAATATTTAAATTATATTTTTTGTAACTTCAGTGTTTTAAATGTTAAGACAGATGAAGAGAACAGAGGAACATTGTCTTGTGAATCCATTCCGTGTTTAATGTTATACATCTATGGTAAAATATAATTCTGAAAAAAAAAGAAAAAATATTTTACTGCAGTATTTAGAAAGTATTCCTTACATTATAAATTAAAAGAGTGAATAGCTACTGGTCCCATTCAAATCCATGGGTGATTTGACACCTCCTGTGGGACTAAGACTCGCCTTGCATTTTATCAGTGCCTTGCTTTAGAGCCTGTGATACATTCTGCAACAGATATATTTTGCTATTGATTTGCTGCAGTTAGAATATGTTCTCCTCCTTTGTTCTTTTGTGCTGAAATTGCTTCTCTCTCTATAGCTTTCACAAGCAAATAATCTGTAATTAAACTCATCCTTTAGTGACGAACATAACATCTAGAAGTGCACGAGAGAAGAAGCTGGCTCAGGGGTCCTGGGGATTCCGATCTCTCAAGCCATTGTGTTTCTTTTTTTTTTATTTTTAGTTCATTGACCAAAAAATTGTATCACCACATCTGTTAAGCCAGATACTCCATCTAGTGCCACCAGGTAAATTCAGTCAAAATACCATCTACAATTAGAACTGTACCTGTATCAGCAACTTGCTGAACAAAATTAGTTTCATCGTAGAAAACTACTGTTAATGGCTTTTGATGGTGGCTTTCTTTCCTAGCAGGCAAATGGATTAAGCACCATGTCCAGCTGTGGTTGTACAGTATAGGTAGTAGGTGATTCCATAGGAATAACTCTCTGGTAAGTCTATGGATTGCAAGCTAGGAGCATTAATCCTCTTAGGTTTGGCCTGACCTGTGTGGTGTTTTTGCTTTTTAATTTCTTTTTCCAGCAGCTGTCAACACAAGTACTGTATGTATTTTGGTACACTTGATTACTCATGAGTATTGTTTAGATAAAAAAGTTCATGCATCTCAGCATTTCCAAATAGAGAACCTTGTGTTCCTCCCCCTCGTTGTGGCAACATACTGTGCTCTTTCTGAGTTGTAGAAAATAGGTCACCCCTTTTTAAGAGTTAGATGGATTTGCCTATTCTTAAAAAATTAGCAGCTTCTCTGAGCCCACCTTGGGCAATCTGTCCTTACAACTGAAATCCAGCTTTATCAATCCCTTTATCAATGTGAGAAATATCCACATGAGAGAAGAAAAAAAACAGAAAACATTTCTCTCTCCTTCTCTGCTGGATCCTCTGTATGTAGAGTAGTACTGTTGGTCCTGTAGTAATTTTATAATTACTATCAAAAAAAAGAAAAAAATCTATCATAACTACTGTTCTTCTAGCTAAAGAATATGAGATCCTTTTCTGAATTATCACTCAGTTGGCTACAGCTGTGTATATGTAAGGACGCTCCTTCCAGAGCATGACCGAGCTGTCATTAACTCTCTCTTCCTAAGAGTTTGCAGGGACTGGCTGCTCTGATGCACCCAGCTGAAAGTGTGAATATTGTAGGACACGTTTGCATAGTTACTAAATGAAATTTGTTCCTATAGTAATCAGCCCGGTATTACAGGGAAAACATAGGAACATGCTATTGCTGGAAAAAAGCATCTTCAGTGGACAAATCGTCTCATAAGAAGACAGATGTATAGGATAGATGACGATGATGAAGTTGTTCTCTAAAGGAACCGATCTACCTATAGTAGTATACTCTAGTACCAATATACTGTTAAATGACTAAAGCTGGCAGAGAGGAATATAGATGTTGGTAAAAGGTATTTGAGAGAAGAAGAATTTTATGTGAGAAAATAAGAATTAATCCCAATTACAAGATATGACAGATGCTTTGTAATATTGTTTTGAAAACATAAGCTTGTTTCTTATGAGGATCTCATAATGTCCTCGTAGCAAGCAGTAAAAACCACAGAAGTGAACTCACTTTAAGTACTCTTTTTTGTTACTATTAAAATGAAAGGGACCAGTCTTACTGCCGCTGAGGTTATTAGCAAGTTTTTCTTTCCCTTCAGTGGAAGGAAGCATCTGGATGGGCTCAGATAGACAATAGGAAAATAGAAACTGAGATACATAAAGAAAAAGTGTGCTTTTAGGAATCTGTAAACTCGTTCTTGCTTAGTTTATTGCAGATTCATGCCGCAACAACAACAAAAAAAGGTTGTTTCTGACTTTTTATTGGTTTTATGATACTTAAAATATTTACTTTAAAAGTCACAAGCCAGGAAATCTAAATGAGACAGGGTAATTATATAACAATAATAATGCTTCTATCCATTCCTCACTTGGGTATTGTGAGGCCTAATTAGTTAATGTTTTTACAGCAATAAAATGCAAAACACCATAACTATTAAACAAATCTCTCTCAGCTTGGTTCTGCAGCATATCTGAGGCTCTTTCATGAGATTCTGGAAGGGAGACAATTTTAAAACACCTGTACAAACCAAACTGTATTTTATAGATATCTTGCTGGTATTTGGAGTGGCAAATCATGGTTTAATTGTATCCTTGCGCACACTGACACTGTGACAATGGATTTGACCTAGAATATTTGTTGATTATCACATTGCCAAGCCTTGCAATGAAATTGAAGTGTTCTCCTGGGAGCCAGTGACACAGCTGATGGAAATGAATAGAGAATGAATGACATAAGCTGACGAACTATCATATTTAGAAGGGTAAAAATCACGAATAGATTGTGCTCAGTTGGAATAAATAAGACCTTTTGTCAGGTGTTCAGAATCTTTTCTGATGACCAGAGTTAAGTAAAAAAAAAAATAGGCAGTGTATAAATAGCATATGGAGGTAGAGTTCAAGGGATGTGGCACTGCAAACTTAAATGTGATTTATAAAACTGTCCCTGCGTGGATAGAGTCCCAACCAAAATCTGGGTATCACTGAAATAGTTGCTCTGCAGTCTGTAGGAATCACTTTAGTTAGGGGTGGAAATGAACTCAAGATCATTTTCAGGAGATTATTATCATCTTTGGGCACAGTACTTAGCTCCTGTGAATTAAAATCTCGTACATTCCCAATTAAACCTTTGCTTATCTAGTTACAATTATCCCTACCAGGATAAGTGAAAATAGCTATAAGGATTAGGATTTATTTTGCCGTCTTATGGATATTTTCTCTTCTAGGCTTCACTCATGTCAATAGAAAGAGAGCTTTCCAAAAGGCAATACATTTCATCTACATGACATAAAAGCCACCTTAGATTCTTTAGTAACCAATAGCCTGAAAAGGCATTCGAAAAATTAATCTGATTGTAGATATTTATTTTAAAAGAAATTAATAATATTATGGAAATACAATTCTCTGTGAAAGTATTCTTGAGTTTCTTAACTGTCTTTTACAGTTAGACATCTGACTTTTAACTTAGTTAAGTTGCATCCATTATTTGCAAAGAATTGGGCCTTATGGCTATAAGGTCTCCAGGATGCCATAAGCAATGCAGAAGATCTGTAAGCACACATATAAAGCCACGTGCTTCCCGTTTAACCTGGATCATTCTCAAATCAATTTATTTCAGTTTAGAGACCTATTTAAGTTTCTTCTGGTTGCTGATGTTATGGAGTTAAGAAGCTTCATTGTAATCCATATGTTACTGCAAGCATCAGCACCTATCACTGACTAAAACAACTATCTCTGTAAGCAGAGGTGAAGTCCTAAGTAGTCTCTCTGGATTCATAAGAGCACATGTATCACTGTTTTTAAAAACTAATTTTTAATGAAAAAAAATGCGGTGATCTCTAATCCCAGTCCTAGAAAGACAATGACAGTTTTGCAATTGACTTTCATGAATCCATTATATCACCCATTAAATGAAGTGGAATGAGATCTCTTTTACTGATAATCATATGATGGCTAATATACTAGACTGATCAATACATAGAAACTATCATAATTAAATATTGACTCTCATCTTTTTAACCTCAGTCCCTCTGTTGTTTATGGAAGTAGAGAGTTAGGCTGGTGGGCCTTGTACTCAAGATTGTATTTTGGTTGAAAAGAATTTTTCTAATCTAATATTGCCACTTTGCTTCCAGCTGATTTATAAACATCCGCTTTTAGCAGACAAGAGCTTTCCACTTTTGTAACCACGAGAATTTCCATTATTGCATTTACATGTGTCTTAGCTGCTGCTAAGCAACAGGGCTGGGTTACCTGCCAAAGCTGTATCTTAAATCTCAGGTCTGAAAAAAAAGGATGGATTAAAATATAATTGTGTAATATGTGTAAAATAATGAGTGAAGAATGTGTTTTTTAAACTATGTAAGATTATCGAAGAATAAGAGAGCAATACAGTTCTGATCTAGAAGAATGCAATTAAAGACAATATAAAATGTTGGGGAAAATTAGAGAGTGAAGCAATTTGTTATACCGAGGTTATTTGTTCTGGAAAATAAACTATTATTGGATTTATTTTTGGTTTGGCCAAATCTTATTACAAAGTCTTAGGTCTATGTTCATTATTAGATAAAAAGGAACAAGGAGTGCGGGGGGAACATCAAGAAAAAATAATGAAATATATACAGAATTCATAAACAGACCATAGGATTCATTCAATTTTGTATAATGTTTTTTGTTTCCTTTTTTGGAGCCAGATGTGTTTATATCTGAATGAGAAATGAGTCAGTCACCAGCTGCTATTCAAGGATTTGGTTGACTTCCTTTTCCATTCATGTTTTTCTTTCTGGTCTCATGTCTCATGACATGGTTTAGATGGTTAGGACTGTTTCTGAGAAATGGTTTAGACTTTAGAGATGCTGTTGCTGTTATTAGCATTAACATTTACAAGCTAAGGGTGAATTATGCGAAGTATTGTGCAAACACCTACGTAAAGACATCTTTAATGCCCAGTAGATCTTCTAGACTTCATTTAAAGTGAACTGTTGGATAGGGGCAAAGGGACCGCCGAATAAATGTGAATATTGAGACAACGCCAATAGCCTCACCAGTTACAGCCCCAAAGCTGGCTGACTACTGTAAAGCCCTTTGTAGCCACGGACACACTTTAAGAAGACATTCTGAGGTAGGGGAAATGCTCTTCCATATGTGTTGCTTAAAGAAAATGACTCTTGCTCCAGAAGGGTAGGTAATTAAGAGCAGTATCAGCAGCATCTTGCTTGAAGAGAAGTGTTGATCTAGGTTTGTGTCTCTGACAAGAAATGGTGGTCAGGGCACAGTGGAATGACTTTAGAGACAAGTAATTTCTCTTTGTTACCATGAAGGAGGAGGCACCAGGAGGAGGATGGAGGAAGGCTGCCACCTGAAGTGACCGAACAGGGAGATGAGTTTTGCTGCAGTGCTGGCACGGTGTTATCGAGGTGGGGAAGAAAAGCTGTACAGGACAGAGAACTTTTTCAAGCAACAAGCTCAGTGTTTGGACAGAGAAAAGGTCAGATTTCAGTCCTCAACAAAAGAAGCAGAAGCTCTTCTAAATCCTCTGAAATATGTTCATATTTCTCCTTTGGAGGCATTTTGTAATTCCTCAAGGTTACAAACCAGGCAAGAAATCTGGGTCTCTGATAGAGCATATAAGAGAAGCCTCTAGAAGATGCCTGCTGCTTCTTGCACTTCAAGACATAGAACCATGACAATATAACATCTCAAAGGTCATTCTAGACAGGCAGTTTATGTAATGAATTCCTGGTACTCTCTTTAGTTTCCTTGGTTTGCTTAGAAATGATATGAATGCATGGAATCCCTTAGCTCTGGAGTTACAAGAAACAAAACAGAATCACACATATGGCCTGGGTACACGTTGGTTTGCTAACAATTGTTGATATGAGGATTGTGACATTTGGAGCAAAACATTTAAGTTGTGAAAAACTTCACATATTTAAACACTCCAGTTATGTTCACATGCCTTTACTCTCAGAGCTTTCAGTGAAACAAAATATTGTGACTAGGAAAAAAATGGTGCTACACCTATTTATGACTGTGCAAAACAAGAACAGAAGTGAATTTGAAACAAAATTTGATAGATTTAGGGCTAATTTGTCTTTCTGTAACAAACCTTGTGCACTGTATTTCTCTTAGAGAGAAATTTGACAAACAGATGTGGAAAAAGTGACATATAAGAAATCAGATTAAATCAATTGTTCAGTGTAACTGAAGCAGATGAAATGATAGCTTCTGAGCTAACCTGAGCAGATCGCTCAGCTGAAAGCAACTAGTCTTATGGGTCTCCCCCTCATCCCCAAACTGACCTCTTAGAAGTGAGGAGGGCTCAGAGGAGGAAAAGCTCTGCTGCGAGACAGGTCCTGCTGAGGATCAGCTGGTCAGACACACACATGCTCACCACACAGGTGTGTGTAAGTGTCAGGAAGAATACCTTCTCCTCTGCAAGTACCTCTGCATCTGGAAGATGTGTCTTTCATGTCCCAGTTCTTTATATAACTAAAAATTATGATGTTTGAACTTAATGTATTTAACAAAAGGGATCAGATTCAGGTAGTGCTAAAGAGTTTAAATGTATCTTTTAACTTTAGCCTAGAGAAATCAGTGTCTCAGATTTCTTTACAGTTACAGAGTTGGGCTTATCCACTGAGTAACTTAGAGCAAGGAGACTGTCACTCTCTGTTTGCTGCAAAGGACCTTATGGAAACAAGTCTCCCTTGGATAACATCAATCTTTGTAACTACTCCCTTTAATAACTATGCTGGAGTTTTTATTGTGAATTTTCTGGATTCCTGTGATTCATGGTACTTTATTAATAATTTTGTTGAATATAATAGGTTAATGCCTTTTTAAAGGGCAATCTATTCGTAGCATTAACTGTCTTTTTTTTTTCTGGGATATATCTAAAATTCTAATGAGAAGCAATGGTTGTCTCATTTTAAAATCTCAGTGCTATTCACTGAAAAGAGATTGGTATCTCAAAGAGATTAGCTACTTTTCTCCTATGTACTATGGTTTGTAAAGTGGAAGACAGGAGTCTTACTGCTTCTTGAGTAGCAGTGCTTCAAGGTGCCATCATGAACTCCTTGGAATAAAGACCTTGTGACTTTGGCACCAGTGGAGAAAAGCTATGGGAAGAAAATAAATCTCCAAAGAATTTGATTACCTCTCATGCCAGCACTTCCATTAAAGCTTTCACCTGGACTCATGTTTTTTAACTCAGCTGAGACAATTTGAGCTAATGTATCCAGAGGGAACTTAAAGTGCCGGATAAGATTAAGACTAAATATCATTATGGGTCACAAATACAGGGCTCTGAAGTAAAACAAAAACAAAATGTCCAAGGAAAAAAACCACAGTGATTACAACCTTCAAAGTAATCATTTATCATTCTTTTCAGTGGCCCTATTAAAGAGGGATATGGAAGAACACTGTCCTTTTTCCCCAGGTCCCCTAGCCAAGAGAATGACCCTTTAATTTTACTAATTTTAGATGACAGCAGAGCTGCCGCTGTGTTGCCTTCCCCTTCTGCGGTGGTTGTGCTGGCAGCTTATGATGACTCCCTGCAGGAGAACCACCGTGCTTTCCTTGCTCAATCTTTCCTTGCTCTCAAAGGCAGGGCAGTTTCCTTGGAGATGGTAGGAAGTAGAATAAGTCTAGGAGAAAAAAAAAAGGCAGTTAGTTCTTATCTGTGCTTTCTTCAAACCATATCCTCCAAATACCTATGAAAATTCCTAATCTGTTTTGAAGGAGTGCAAAATAACATGATGAAATTGGCAATGTTCCCTTTGCTTATGGGTAAAAGAGAAACATAGTTAGGTGGAAAATTCTGGTATTGGACAGATAGAAAAAAAAATAAAAAGAAAAGAAAAAAATGTCACAGGTTCCAAAAGAGTGGTGGTTTCTCAACTGTTAAAACAGGCTTTAGTTGTTCTGGAGAACCAACCATTACTAAATTAAGAATAAACAAATCATTGGTCTTGTGAGGCAGTATCTTAACATGTCTTTCTCTCTCTGTCTTGTTTTAATCATTAAAACAAATGTTCCTTTTGTATATAAAAGCACTTTTTCAGTAAGCTTACTGATATGAATGAGCTATCCCTCTGCCCTGTTGCCCAACCAAGAACATGTGTTTGTTATTTTGTCTTCTGTTACTAGTAGAGGTTGATGTGTGTAATCAATAAATTATGCGTGAGCAGGGACTGCTCTGTGTTGCAGGCCATGCCTTTTACAAGTCAGGGCACAGTTTATTAGTGTATTTGCTTGCTTTGGGTTTTTCTTTATGCAAATTTGAAAGATACTGTGAGGAAAAATATCATATTTTTCTTGCCTTGGCTAAGAAATAAAGACCGAGGATGGATGATTCAACACTAAGAAAAATGTCTTAAAAATCCCTCTTTCATATTCTGGTGTCACAAGTCGCTAATGATTTGTATTCAGTTCATGAAGCACATCCCAAGCGGGAATTGCCAATTGGCTGCAAATAGACAAATCCAAAAAATGCAGCACAAACAGTATGCAGAGGGGAAGATGCTTTACTGTACCTAGTGTAGTAAACAGGTTAAAGAAAGAAAAAAAAATGTGTAGTTGGCCTGTCCAGACACTCAAAAACACCCCTTCAGCACTGAAGTAATGGAAAGATTGTGTAAAGAAGACTTAAGCAATAAAAGTAATACCTCTTTTTAATCACTAAGTTTGCTCCTCATTTTAGAAGCATTTTAAATGTACATTTACCTGTGGTTCATGTGTGATTTCTGGAATGAACGAGTAGTGCCTCAGACAGTATCATACAATAAATTAATTTCATCCAGTCATGAATCAACAGATGAAATCTAATGTCCTCCCTCCCAAGTAATCCCTGTGGATGGTATCTTGAGCAGCATCACCCAGTTCTCCAGTTTGTGATCTACATGGCTTGTGTTATGGAAAAGAAATCCTTATAAAAGCAATATAGTTGGAACACAATTTGAAATAATATTGGCAGGAAGTATCTCACTTTAGAAAGTATATTTATTTAGAAACCATTACATTGCTAAATGATTTTTGTTTGCATTATAGCTGTGTTACGTGTGTGACAATAATACATCAAGCTTTTAGTAGAGAAAACACTTGCACTGTCAAACACTGAGTCTGCTAGTACAGGTGTAAATTCAAGTTGTTGAAAGATTCAGCAGAGGAGACTGGGCTGTGTTTGTTCATCACTTGTCCATCATTGTAATGTCCTAAATGTACTTCGCTCTTTGTAAAATTGCCAAAATGATCTTTTCTCAGATTAGTTCATTAAAAAAATCTTCTTTATTTTCTCATCTGGGATGATCAGCTTTAAATGAAGTTTGAGAGTAGGGCTTTCCGTTTGATTGATATTGCTAGCTTGTGGTGATTGTATTGAAAGTAAAAGTCTCTAGAATGAAGCTGTAAATGACATGAATGATTTGTTATCACTCTATGGAAATGAGTTTGTTATGGAAGAGAACTCTAGAAGTCTGTCCATTACAAACATAAGGGAACGATTTCTTTCTTAGAAAATAAACAAAGCAAAAAGAGTGCATGTGGATTTTGCGGTTAGTAGAATTGTTGATTCCAGCAAAAAGCCATCAACCCAGAAGAGTGCTGGACTATGCAGCCTTCCCCTGCTAAAACTTTGGCTGCTCTGGGGCAGTATTGTTTGCAGGCTGAGCTGTATCATCCAAGCACAGCTCAGAATTGAGCTACTAGTTGTACCATCCTTCAAAATGAAGGGTTTATAATAGGTAAAATCCAAGAAATCAAACTATCAGAGACTTTAGATTACATACGGTTCAAGAAAGTGTTTCCCATAATTTTGAAAAATTCTTTGGGATGCAATCATATGTCTTCCAACCTGTTAGTAAATTAATTATGATAAGCAGGTTCTTTTAATTACATTGCTTGAAGGAAAAGCAGCAGAACATAGAAATGCTGTGAGAGATGGCATACTTTCACCTGTCTGTCTCCACCACCAGTTATGGAGCTCACTACAGCAAAGGCAGCTGTAGCGTGATGCACAGTATGATTTTGTTTTTTTTAAATGAAATCTAGAGGAACTCCTAGATTCACTCTTTTTGTTTCTGTAAACATCCTGCTGAGCTCAGTTATATCACACTGGGCATGCCATTTTTCCAAAGAATTAATACTTTCTGCTATGATTTATTGTTTGTTTTATTTTGGTGACACAACAGTCTGTAGCAAGACTTGGCTTTTCTTACTGGGAAAAATCAAGAATGTGGTTTGACTTACAGTGCAGCGGACGTCTGTACAGTGGGCCAAAATGTTCCTTCTACTCCTGAGAGAGACGAGCAAAATGTGCCTGGCACCATGTGTGGTATACACCACCACCATCTAGTGGTTTCATTTAGCTTGATGGATAGCTACTGTAGTGCAATTAGGAAGAACTAGCCTGTAAATTGGGGAAACTCTAATCTGTGGTTGTTCTGTTTGTTTATTTAAGGAAGATATTCAAAGAACGGCATGTCTAATTGTTGATAAGTCTGTCCCTGTTTACTGGCTGGAGTGACCATTTGAATGATCAGCACAGCACTTGTACAATTCTAAAATGAAAAGGGAAAGAAAACCATTTTTTATAAAAATTCCTGAACACAAAATACTTGAAAATAAGCTTCTTATATGACACTTCCAAAATCATGTGATGCAGTTTTAAAAGGAGAATATTAAAAAAAAAAAATCTATTTTTTGGCGTATTTCTTCTGCTTTTCATTTTATGGTTACTGAGCAGATAAAGTAACACTGGTAGATATGAGGAAGAAAGATTTAAAGTCATCATCTTTTAAGCTATCCTATTCAGGTGAATGTTTAGTTTGTCATTTTTGAAAACAAATATCTTCAAGAAAATTATCTACTGCATGTAAAAATCTTGTGCTATATAATAGCATTAGGAGTGTGTTGTTCAAGGCTTAATTCAGCACATCCATGCAGAAAGTCTGTCAGGTCATTCTACTTATAAAAGATGCTAGTCAACTCATTTAACTTTTGCCATGTTGGAGTTTATCTGAATTATATATTAGACACCTCCGCCAATGACCTACTGCAACAACAATTCATCCTGCCTCTTCTGAGCATCCTGTTTTGAGATAGGTGAGTCTCCTGTTGGAGATGACTGTCTTCAGTTTCTGCCCAGAAGCTCTGATAAGGATCTTAGATGAGATACCTGGTTTTGGGACAGGTATCTCCCAGACAAGTGAAATGAGTCTTGTGCCAACTAATAAAGGCACAGTTATCAGAGAAGAAATATCACTGTTTGCTTTTCAGAGTCCAAGTGAATATGTAAAAATAAACAAACCTTTACTTATTTTTTTTAATTAATTTCTTTAAACACCAAAGTCACTTGCTCTCTGATCTGCAGATGACGTGACCTGTCTTTCAGTTTATAGATTATGTCTTGTTTCACTTACTGATGTGAATGCTGGATGTTTTCCATGGGCTTCAGGGATTCCTGCCTTTCTCTTATTCTAAATAAAAGGTCTGGAAAGGCAGCAGAAAGGAATTCTGTTTCTCCTCCATCCTGTCTGGCAGACTGTTTATTCAGCTTGTGTGAATAAGAACTTCATTCTCACCTCTCCTCTTCCCACACCTTGGTCTTGGTGAGCACTGCTGTTTTCCTTGGAGCTGCCAAGATCCAAGGTGCCTTGTGTGTGCGGGGGGATAAGGGAGATGTGGACGCTTTGTCTCTTCTCCCTTTCCATGGGATCTGCTGTGACTCACTCCAGGGCTGTAGTGGATTTCTTAGTGTATATATAGTAGATTCTTCTGTGGATCAAAGTGTGAAAACCAGCTCCAAGTGGGGAAAGCACCACGCTAAGGTCTTCTCCTCTGTTGTTTTCTTGCTATCCCATGTAAGATTAGCCAGAGCACTCCTTCTGTCTTTGGCTCTTTTTCACTCTATTGATCTACACTCTGCCTTCCTGACACTTTCCCCACGCGCTTTCATTTACCTGTCTCGTCATCTCCTGGCCCTGGTCATTTTCTTGTTGAAAATATCAGAGAGAAGCTCCAAGCCAATGTAAACAGGTTTACATGGCTGTGGTGGAAGCGCCAGCTGGGGATCTGTCCCATCGTTCAAGGCGGCAGGATTTCCACAGCTTTGAACCACCTTTTTTTTTTTTTTCCTCCTTCTTTTCTGTTCTTTATCCACAGTTCCTTCACAAAGATTTATTACTCTTGAGATAGCTCAAGTTGACATTAATAGAAAATGATTTTTTTTTTTTCTGCAAGACAGTGGAGGCCCTTTCTCAGTGCCCAGTGAGTCTTTGACCTTCCTGCTTAGGCATTGTAGCAGCATTACTGGTTCTACTGATATGTTTTATTTTGCAGATACCATTAGCAATTAAGCACCACGGCCCGGACTACCACCTCACTCTATGATGTCTGATACCAGACAGCTGTCAGCTATTAATGATGAGAGTTTGCTATGACTGGAGCTGGATTAAAACTGGTGACCTACATGTGAAAGACTTTGTATCTCATTCTCTTCAGCTATTCACCCTCAGATTTCTTTGAAATGTAATACAGTTTTCTGTCTTGCAATTATTAGTGGTGTTGTCTGATTTCTGCCTGCTTTTGAATATTTAGTGAAGTGTCCGAGAATCAATATTCTATTGACCTCTCTTGCATTGCACAATTTTTACCCATCCTTATTTTATTTTTTTTACTGTGATTGACCTTAAGAGACCTGGAAACTTGATGATACCCCAGGAGTAAGAAGCTCAAAGCTTTTTACATCTAGGTCACTACTAATAATCCAGTGGTGGTCATCAGAGCATATGTTTAGCAGCTGATGTAAATTCTTTCAGTCCCATCCCTTGTGATCACACAATAAAATTTGCGTTCACTTTTTTGATACTTTCATTGACTTCAATAGGTACTTGTCTGATTAAGTGCAAGGCTTGTCAGTAAACTGCTTGGTGACTGCAGTCATTCCTGAGAGATATGAACCAAATAATGATCAGGTGTTAGAAAATTAAGATGTACAAAGCTACCAGCATAATTGAGATGCTGCCTTGCCATGTGCTTCCATTTTCAGGGGAGATTGTTGATGTGAAGGTCCTGAAGAAAGCCTGCAGCTGCTGTATGTTTTCAGGGAAAACTGCATATGAAAGAATAAAGGTTCTAGGCAAGGATCCAAAGCAGGGACCTTGCCAGAATTCAGTCTGCTTTTTAATCTGCTAGCATACAAATTTCCAGAGTGGTTCAGCAATTCACACGGTCCCACCCCAACTCTTGGAGAATGCAAATGATACACAACACACACATGTGTAAGGGAGAAATTGCTGTGCTGTGCAGCCATAGGCTTTGCCAGTTATAAAATGCTGCAAAAGAACAGAGAAATGCTTTAACTTCTGTCCTGCTTTGGCAAGGAGATTGATTTTATTAGCAGTGAGATTCTCTCCCCAAATGGCAATACATAATTCAGTTTGTAGTTCAGTTAGTTCTATTAAAACTTTGTCTTTTTTTTTTCTGCTGTCAAAATGCACTCAGAACAAAACTTTCAAGTGGAAGGCAGGAAAGATTAAATTGCTCTTCTCTTTTCAAGTTAACCTGCAAGGAAACATTAGTGAAAGGGTGTTCTGCAGGTCTGTGCCATAGCCTCTCTCTATGTGCTCCCCAGGCAAGAGGACCAAAGACCTACAGTGTCATTGTATTTCTGAGGAACACAGTCTTGTTCATTGTGTCCTCAAGGTTTCCAGTATCCATCTCCATGAAAATGGCCAGTATATTCAGTGCTACTGAGCTCTGACAGTTTGCTGGAGGTCATTGGGATCCTGTCTAACCCAGAAACATCAGTGTATGTTAAGACACAGGGGCAGTGTGTCACAGGGGCTTGGGCAATACCCAAGCTTGGAGGTTCCTAATAGGTGCTTCATGCTCCATAGTTTACTTCAGCTCTGGACAATTAGTATTAGAGTAAAGCTGAATGCCTGGCTTTAAAAGTACAAAGTAAGGGGAGGAATGATGTAGTATTAAAATGTGAATGACTAAGGAAATGGTTGGGACCTTTTTGGAAACATAACACAGACGTACACAAAACAAACAAACAAACAAAAAACTTAGGTCATTGTTTGACCTGGCATTTATTTCTAATGCTTAAAAACAAAATCCAGCCTTTCCATGGAGTATCTGGAAGAGGATCTGATTCGTAACCTAAAGATTTTACAAACCAAGATCTCACCTGCTTTACATGGAAACTCTAATTCCTGGGGCTTTCTGAGCAGCTGGCCATGTCCGTGCCCTCCCACCAGAGCGCTCTGGTTGCTGTTGTGGCTCCGTGGCTGTGGAAGAGTATAGCCAAGCCAATTCTACCCAGGATCTGAAATTCAAAAACCTCTGGCTCTTGTAGCTCTATCTGGGTTTCTGAGGGAGTGCTACATGCCTGTATGGCATGCAGTGTGCACATGGTTAGGTTGCCACCTCCTCATGTCTACGTGCTGGGTAATTAATGAAGCAATGGGCTTTGCACCTTTTGGTGTCCACATAGAGTATGTTGTACGTGTGTGGTAGCCGATTATCTGGGAATTTGAGTTTTTCTACTTACAGCAATTATTCTAGGCTGCTTTCCACCCCAAAAATGGGCCCAAGAAGTATTTTAAAGTGATAGGTGGGTTGCAAAATTGGTAGGGTTGCATGAGAGTCATTCAAGTTAATTTGTCTTTATTGCCTTTCTTTGCTGGTACTCCAGTGTCCACCAGTATGAACAAACTGTGGGATTGGACTGATGCTAGTAAAGCACTTCAGGGTCACTTATATCTCTGCAGCTGTGAGAGTAGCTCCTATTAAAAATGAAAGCCAGTGATTAACCATACATTTTATGAATTGGTAGAGCTAGCTAAACCTACAGATTGTTGCCTTCCCCGAGGCAGCAAATGCTTTAATATCTGTGAAAGGAAAAGCACAAAATAGTTTGCTGTGACTAGAACATAGCTCTCGTAAAAATCCAGTCAGCTTCAGTATAGAGATAGGAATAGCCAAGGGTGCATTTCAGTTCAAAAGTCAACATGATCTGCCACTCTGTGTAAATATAACATAGGTCAGTTGTTGCTTCAGAGTGACATCTCTGAGGGAGTGTGCTCACAGGACAACAGCATCAAATCTTTTCCTATTTATGTACTCAGTATAGGGAGAAAGAAAAAAAAACTAAAAATAATAATAAAAAAAAGCTTATTTCCCTTGGCGCTACAGTCATTCTGTATTCCAGTCACTTCATCAGCCTGCTAAGCTGTACTGTCACAGTGTCAATGTGACAGCCTAACTCATATTTCAGCTTCATGACAAGTCTCAAACACGTGATATCGTGACCTCAGACTTGCATCGCATTCAAGCTTTTGGTGCCACACCGTCATTTTCACTGTCATTTTATATCAGTGAGTAGAATAGTATGTTATACATTACAAGTATTTGTGAATTTGACTGAAAATTCAGTGGGGCTGAAATTAATAATTCTCAAAAGGCTATAAGGTCATCAGTTAAAGAGAACACAAAGAAATAACCGTTCATATTTCACATGAGAATTAAAATCATCTGAGCTATTCGTGTATCTGGTATATAGTCATGCAAGCCTTCACATCCAAAGAAATGAGATTGAGGCATTGATTTGGGAGGTGGTCTAAGTTAAGCTGATTCACTATCTTGATAGTGAGGGTCAGTGGAACAGGCTGCCCAGAGAGGTTGTGGAGTCTCCTTCTCTGGAGATCTTCAAGACCTGCTTGGATGCAGCCCTGTGCCACGTGCTCTAGGTGGCCCTGCATGTGCAGGGGGGTTGGACTAGATGACCTCTGGAGGTCCCTTCCGACCTTAGGCATTCTATGATTCTATGATTCTATCCTTCCCATGAAGTCCTAGACCTCTCTACCTGCTATTATATACCTGTCTTGGGATAGATACATCATGCTATCAAGACGCAGCATCTGTTTCCACTGATAAAGGAGAAGAAAACAGTGAGCTCAGACTTGGTGTTTATCAGGTTGAGTGTTAAACAACATGTGACAAATCATTTAAATGCATTACCTTGCCAAAAAGGTTTTTTAACTTCTCTCCTGCCCCCCACCAGCAAACAGTGCTATCAGAGCTATAGAGTTCATATAGTCACAAAATCACAGAATGGTCGAGGTTGGAAGGGACCTCTAGAGATCATCTAGTCCAACCCCCCTGCTCCAGCAGGGACACCTAGAGCACGTGGCACAGGGTGGCATCCAGGCGGGTTTGGAAGATCTCCAGAGAAGGAGACTCCACAACCTCTCTGGGCAGCCTCACAGGAAAGAAGTTCCTCCTCATATGGAGATTAAATTTCCTATATTTCAACTTACACCCATTACCCCTCATCCTATCACCAACCACCACAGAGAAGAGCCTGGCCCCATCCTCCCTACAATCACCCCTCAAGTACTTGAACATGTCGATCAAGTCTCCTCTCAGTCTTCTCTTCTCCAGACTAAACAGGCCCAGCTCGCTTAGTTTTTCCTCATATGAAAGATACTCCAGTCCTTTAATCATCTTTGTGGGTCTCCGCTGGACCCTCTCTAAAAGCTCCACGTCCCTCTTGTCGTGAGGAGCCCAGAACTGCACCCAATACTCCAGGTGCGGCCTCACCAGAGCTGAGTAGAGGGGCAGGATCCCCTCCCTCGACCTGCTGGCAACGCTCCTCCTGATGCAGCCGGGATCCCCTTGGCCTTCTTGGCCACGAGGGCACACTGCTGCCTCATGGTTAACTTGTTGTCAACCGGGACTCCCAAATCCCTCTCTACAGAGCCACTTTCCAGCAGGTCAACCCCCAATCTGTACTGGTGCCTGGGTTTATTCCTCCCCAGGTGCAGGACCCTGCACTTGTCCTTGCTGAACCTCATGAGGTTCCTCTCTGCCCCTCTCCAGTCTGTCTAGGTGACAGAGATGACAAACATAGGTATCTGTTCAGTTTAGATATCAGGACAGTCTGACTGAGTGGCAGTCAGATATCTAAGCGGATAAGAAAATTTTTGGGGGTTGGTTGGTTGGGTTTTTTTTTTACTTTGAGGGGGGGCATGTAGTGAAGGAAGAAGTACTGACGTTTAGCTCCCCAAACAACAGCTAGAAACGATTAAGAATTTTTTTTTCTACCAGCAGGGTTTTACTAGTTTTCATCATCAACAACTGCAATATCTGGGTAATCTATTTTCTGCTGTGCTTGCTTTGAGTATGCTCTCACCATTCCCCAATAAAAAGAGCCCAAGCCTGGACACAGGGAGTCTTCAACAGGCAGACTTCTATGAAAATGTCCTTGAGTTCTGAGTTGCTGATCTGCTTAGACTGCAGTGGGACAGACTGAGCTATTTCAGACACTCTTTCTGATGCACGTGGAAGAACGGAAGAACAGAGCTAGCTCAGAAAGCAGTTCTTGTTAACATCTTCAGAGACTGGTTTGCTGAAGGTCTTTGCCTGGATAGGATTATCATCCTTATATATTTGACTGTGACTGAGGAAATCCTCAAAGAAATTTGAGAGACACCCTTACAAGGAAAGCTGATTGCATTCTCATTTAGAAAGATGCTGCCCCATCTCTATAAAAGTCTCAGGCTTTGAAAAGGGCTTCTTGTCCCATTTTGTGAGAGCATGAACTCTAAAACTGAGAAAATGCCAGCTCTGTCGTGTATTAAATAAGATGCCATGTGTGCTCTCTGTGAAAGCCAGCTGCATTCTGGAGACAGGTCCCTTAACACAATCGTTGTTATTGAATGCCTCTGATAAATTATTTCTAAAGTCTTTAGAGGACTGACAAACCTTTGGCCATCACAAACCTGTGGACTGTGTGGAAAAAGGAATGTAATAGGAGGGCAAATTCAGAAAAGCCCATGTCCTGGAGAAGATGTCTACTTGTTACTTCTGTGTTAATGGAAACTGATCAAGATGAAGCTTTGTCATGTTACCATCTTCTTCTTGGCTTTGATTTTTCATTTGAAAATTTAACACTTTGCTAGAATTAGTTTTCATCAGGAGAAAATGTGATAAAATGTGTGAAATACATGGGCTTACTGTTACTCAGAAGTAACAAATCCCTACAGAGCATTATATGCAGTCAGTTCTTAGAGGAGCTTTGAAAGGACTTGAGGATGTCAGGCACTGGGCCGTATCTCCCAGCTGTAAATTGTAAAATGGCATTTGGGGAATTGACATTGCCAAGAACAGTGATCCTGAGAGGATCCCTCTTGGCAAGCACCGAACCACCATCCTCTGGAAAGCAGTCGGCAGCATGACAGTTTGGTCATGTTACTGTTAGACTGTTAATGTCTATAGGACTTTTTTATTATTCATCTTTATTGACTCTGAGATCTGCTGCTTTCATTAGATAAAAAGCTAACTTATCCAAAGCCATGTATCTGCCTTCCAATTCCCACCCCAGTACTGATCTCTCTTCTGCTATTCTTATTGTTACCATATTATTGTATGTTTGTTAAAGATTGAGTAGCTGTTATTGTTTATTCAAGAAAGCCGACCACCTGATTATTTTTTAACATGTTTACCAGAATACTAAGGGGAAAAAGTCTATTACTCATATCCATTACTCAGTGTGGAAAAGCAACAGTTTTTTCCTCAGTATGAGCTAGTTACCATAATTATACTGCTGGGCAGTTCAAATTGCATCAGTCTATGCTTTAAGCGTATTTTTGAGCTAATATTTATTAATGATAAACTTTGATTTTGATGCATTCTTCTAGAATGCGTTTGCTTTGCTTTGTCTAAAAATTGTCTTGTATTTTGCTCCTTGCAAGTGGATTTAGTTGGATTTTCCAGTTCTTGCAGAATACTAGTAGCTGAAGGGAAAAAAATCATATGGATCTGATTTAGAAGCATTTGGAAAATTGCATTCAGCACTATACTGAAGACATTAATTTTACATTTGTCACTCCTAAAATTTTAATGTACAAATAGAATGCTATGGGTATCTTCATCTGTTCTGGTGCACAGAGAGTAATTCAATCAGAAGGAGAACACAAAGTCTGAGTGATAAATGAAGCATCAAGGAATCAACATCAGATTGTGCCTTTTATTGTTTCTCCTTTTCAGCTGAATCCTACTAAATTATATTATTGAAACTTTAGTCACTATAGTGCAGTCAGATAGTGGACACAATGAGATGTCCTGGTGATGAAAGCACAGACATGGACAGAAACTTTCTTAAGGATGCATGTTGATGTATATTTTGGGGTACATTTTGTTCATCTTTTTAAAGATCATTTTTACTTAAATGTTAATTTATTCTCTACAGCTTTTAAGAATTTATTTTATCCTTCTGTATGGCAGTTTAAGATGGATCTTATTGCATTTTAGAGGTCAGTCAGTCATTTGTAGACTGAGCATATAAATAATTATAAGATCTTAAAGGGTAAGAGAGAGAGGTAAACTCATCTGACTGTTTTATCTGGCTGCTTACTGTAGCTTTCTGCCCCAGTGCAGTATGTGTGTGATGGTCATTTTCTGATGGCAGAAAGGAGCTGAATTTCAAAGATATGATGTCCTGCGGGATTTGAGTTACATAAGAACATCAATTAATTACTTCTAGCATCCAGCAGGCAGATGCAAGAGAAAAGGACTACCCTGCCTCTCACTTTCAATGCTTTTAATCAACAGCACGCTCCATTTTGTACTAATACATTTACAGATTTCTCTAAAGTGGACTCTTGTGGTCCTGCCTAATGCCTGGCAGAGTGGATAAAGCTCTAGAAAACCTGTGGAATGTGAAAATAGAAAGTTACAGTACTGAAGAAACAGAATCTGTGGGGTAATTTCCCTCCTCTGTACATCTGATTCATTTAAATTAATCTCATAGAAGTCTGCACCCCCCAAGATCTTACTGGAATTGAAAGGATGAGACTGCGGAGAAGTGTAATTTGCAGGATGATACTATCTTTTTCAGCTGGCCAGTTGCCTGAAAACCAGAAGCCTTTTGGAAGTGTCTCGTACTGAGAATCACTAGTATCAGTATCCACAGTTTGCCTTCACTGGCTGGTGGTTACATTCAGTGCTAGCACTGCAGCATACCCAGGGAATAGCACAAAGACAGAGATTCATTTGACCCACAAGGAGTTTTCTTTTTTCTTTCTGTAGATGTGAAAGTACATAATCCTGAGAGTTTTTCCTTTCTTGCATCTTTTACACAGGGAATAAGAACATGAAGTTCCTTTATAACTTTACATGCCTTCTTTTGAAAGCCTTTATTCAAGGACCTTTGCCCCTGGGGAGTTCATCTGCAGACTCATAGACTGGGGAACAGTGAACCCCAAAACTGTCACTATTTGGAAATTTGTTGTTCAGTGCATACCTACCCATATGTACGCTTAATTCCCAAACTGGATACAATAATCTGTATCATTCCCTTCTCCTTTCCCATCCTTAGGAAATTCCATCAGATTCAGGTTGGAAAGAAAACTCTTCCAGGCTCCTTGCACTGACTTTTCCTCTTCATTGTCTCTCTGTCTGTATCACGCCCTAGTTATTATTCAAAGGCTACGTGGGCAAAATTCCTATACATCATGACTACAAATAGCAGAAGCATTAGCATTCTTATTCACATGGAACCACAAGTGTGCACAACAATTCACACAACATCAATGAGCTTAATGTATAGCATATATTGATGATATATTTGATTATATAATGATCATATATTAATGAGCTTAATATTTATCATATTTAACATCAATGAGCTTAACACTGATGTTTTGCAAGATACCTTTTCTGAGCAATAAACTATTAGTCCACTCTGTTGGTGCACTGCCTCCCAAGACACAGATGTTCCTTTCCAAGAGAATGCCGATATTTAAAGATCTTGTATGAAATTGGCTTGTACAAAGTGTTTTTAAGAGATGGCCTGGATGTTTAAGAAACTGCATTGAAAAGTTAAAATTTTAAAACTATGTTAAAAGTTCTTTTTTTTTACTGGCTCCCGTAAGAACAGAACCGGAAGGGTTGCAGAAGATGAATCTCCTAAGTAGGTCTGTACAAAATGTTCAGAAAGAAACCTAAATACGTAGTTGCTTGCAGTGGCCTTACAAAAGAAAGGCTTTGAGGTAGGACTTTCAGCAGTTAGAAATGTGGATCTATTTCCATTTTGAAGTGATTGGAAGCTTCATTTTAGGACAGTCCCTCTGTGGGTTGTTGGATTGCCTTCAAACTTGGAACTGAAAGTAAAAGTCAGTAGGATATGCCTCAGGCTAAAGGGAAAAAAAAAAGGATGTTGCCAGCTCATTGGACACCAGGCCCTTATCAGTAATATTAAATACTACTACCATCCTTTTTTGCCTCTCAGAACCTCTTCAGGGTCCTTTCCTTTGTCTTCTGCCTTCCTCCTTTTATCGTTCATTGAAACCTTATTCCCTATTTTATCAGTTCCCATGGGGTTTGTGTGCCAGGGCCACGTGAGCTTAAGGAAGGACAGGTATTCAGGTTCTCGAAGCAGAGAGGCATCGGGATTTGCCTGTGTGGGTTCCTGTGTGGGTTCTCTTGTGTAGTCAACTCCAAGTAACATTATTACTCCAGGCATTATTAAAGGTTTTGGGTACAAAACAAAAAATAACCATTCCCAGTCTATCTCCTAGGACTGGCTGAATACAGAGGAATAAAAATATTGGTTATGTGGGCACAGTCTTCAGGACTGTGGCTATAGTCCCATTATTAAGTCTGTGGTCCTTTTGGGACCTACCTGTGTTGGGGCCTATACTAGGTGTGTGTGTCTGGAGGTCCAGGCTGAAGTTTCCATTTTATAGCCTATGACGGCAACCAGCAGTGAGGAGCACCAGCTTGGTGGGCAGTCAGCCCTTTGCATTTGCTCTCTTGGGCTGCCTGATGCCTTTCATGACAAACCAAATTCCTGCCTAGTACTCATAGTATCATATTGCTTTCATCTTTCTTAATTCTTTGGTCTTTCATGACTTCAGGTTTCATTCTCCATCCCCAAATTGAAAGTTTTACAGACCGTTCTCCTGCCAAAGGTGATAGGAGCTGGAGAAGACATTTGAGGTCATCAGTTCCAGCTCCCTGTAGAGAGCTGTGCTTGCTGATGTTTCTGTCTAGAAGGTAACACTCCTTGTTAGTAACTCATGAATTCACAGGTTTTACATTTGCTGTCAAGTAAAGGACATCAGTCCCTGATCACTGGTTCACGCTTGGAAACAGCTTTCTTGTTATTCAAGCCTTGGGATCTCAAGGTTCAGATGCTCAAGTCTCCCATTCTCTCAGCCACAGGTTTCATAGCTCTTTTTTAGTGCAGTTCTGCTTTTACAGTACTGGATGATGATAACTCCATGCTCTGGAAGAATTTTAGGAGTTTATGTTACCTCCAGTTCTTAAGGCAGTCAGTCAGATATTTTAGACACAATAATTTTTTTTTTACAGTTTTATCTATATATTCATAAGATGGTTACATCAGATTTTGGCGGCTTGTGTTTCAAATTCCCCTTTGGGCTAGAAATAACATTTACTGATGCTTCTATAGTCCTGTTCCTTTGGGAAGTTTGCACCAAGGACTTTGACAACACAGCAGGCACAACATTCAACAGCGTGAACCTTCGGGGTCAAAACTCACTGGGGAGATTAAGCATTTTTCAGAATTAAAAAGAGGTCAGATGATCTTTAAGGGAAAAAAAAAAGAACTGTCCCAGATCAGTGTGTATCCTCCATCTGGTATGTTCCCAGATTCCTAAAGAGATAACATGGTGTCAAGAAAAAGGATATATGTAATAGTTGTAATTAGGCTGGGGCATAGCTACAACCCAGCAGGATCCTGACATTGTTATAGCTGTGCTATCACTGACCTTCGGGTAGAGAGAGACTGTGCCAAAATTAAAATAAATAAAGTGTTCTAGTGCTCTGCGACTTGGGGAAGATCAAAGAGAAACAACATTTAATCAGGCCTAGTCCTGGCATAATGCGCTTGTAATACTAATTGTTTTGACGGTGATTCTCCCTCAAGATTTTTTGCTAGTACTGAGTAATAACTGATCTGCTAGTGTATTGTCCTATAGCGCTACCACAACGCAATTAAGTTTCTTGCTGTCCAAATCTAATCAGAGAAAAGCTGAAATTGAAAATCGATTCATTTCCTGCTTGTTAATGACTAATTCTCCACAAATGTGAAAATATAGAGATTAACTCTTTATGCTGCAAGTTTTTTTTAGAGGTAGACCCTGGTAGGTGGATATTTGAAAAGAGACAGCGTGATTTGTCTCTTCTCATCCCTCGTCTTCTAATCCCTTAGTGCATATTGGCTTTAGCTTGTGGTGTAATACGGACTTTGCTTTGTCAAGTTTTTTGGTGCCATGGGCCTCTTCTGTGATCTCTTAGCCTAACCTCATGTCTCACATTACAGGGAAGTGGTATTGATGATCCAAGGTCATCTGATTAATTCTTACATATATCTTCAAGTGCTTTGATCAAGTATTTCTGCAGTGGCTCAAAACTTCTTGAAACTTCTTCAGAATAGAGTGATTTAAGCCAATTGCAATAATAATGTGAGAACTAATTCCTGTCTTTGGAGGTCTAGGAAAGACAGACACATCTCTGATATTGTTTCCACCTGTGTAAGCTGTGAATTTTCCCACTGAAGGGGAGAAGTTAGATTTTTTGTCTCTTTAAAGTGCTTCTTCTCTCTGTGAAAGGACTAACAGCTGTTTAAAAGCCTCCCATGTGTCTGTGCTTGCATGCACATTCACAGCATTAAAGCTACTGAATAGAAACATAAGTAGAAAACATCTATGAGTTTGGGCAATTCTCACCAGTTCCTGCTAGTTATATGACTCCCACTGCTACCGTATCTGAAATAGTGGCAATCTTTTATTGTATTTATCCTAGCAGTGTGCCTCGCAGGTGGGGACATATTGCCAATTTACACAGGGAGAACTGGGGCCTGGATCTGAGAAGTCATTTAGGGTTAGCTCTGGGATATGGAAATTTACTGTTTATAAGGAATCCTCTGAAGTCAGTCACAAGAAACATTTTTTTCAGCTTTTCCTAAATTCTCATCTCAAAAAGAGTCTTTCTGACAGTATTTTGTTCTCCTCAAGTCCTTTTCTGAGACCCATGAGATCCATTCCTCTTTTTTTTTTTTAATCTTTCCTGCACCGGCATCAATATTTTATTTCTGATGTCTCTTTCTATGTGCTTTGCTGCAGAAAATACCTTGCTGCTCTGTGCTGTGCCGCAATAGCGATGGATTGTGTCAGTGTTGAAAGGTTCAGGTCCAAATCCTGTCAGCCTGAAACTCAGATTCGTGCCTACTGATCCCTTGTAATCCTAGAGGGTAATCTCTTCCATGATACTCAGCAAAACATAATCAGACTCTTATTTTTGGCTGACTGCAAAGAAGAGCACGACTGAAAGCCTCAGAAAGGGTCTTGTTGGTAGCACCCATGCAGACCCATGGTACCAGATTGTGGTACTGCACATGCAGACCCTGCATTTGTCTGCCGAGCCAGCACTGGACATTTTGTGTACGTGAAGCACTATAAAAAGGGTAGAACTCATCCAGAAAATGGCCTTCTTTCTCTCTAATATCTAGCAGAGATTTATATATTTGGAGTGTGAAATGTGTTGATACATATATGATAAAGCTAGAGAAGGTAATAAACATTCAGATGTTGAATGGGAGAGCAGGGAGAGGAAATCAGACCCTGTTTTGTGCTTGGTAAAGGCAGAAGTAAGAAGAACATAAAATGAATCTGATTTCTGAACTGGCATTTTCCAGCAGTGCAGCTAATATTAACAGAATTGTTCGAGGAAAGCCCTTGGAAATCCTTAGCAAACATGGATTGCTTTAGGGTGCTGGAAGACCTGAGCTTTGGCTACATAGGAGATGCTCTGTACCCTCTGTCACCCCTGTCCCTTTGTGAGTTTTGACTTGATTATCTAAATGCCTTTGAGAGTCTGGAGTTGAGAAACAGCATCTGGATGTGTTCCAGTTCATTAAAGATCTCATCCAATGAATGGTTACTGAGGAAAACCTGTGACAGAACTGAAAAAATGTCAAGGAAATATTTTCAAATCTAACACTAGCATAGATCCAGTTCAAATCCAATTGAGTTAAGAAGAGTATTTGCAAAGGCACAGGTACTGATATACATCAGTTTTGTGTTTAATATCATTGCATTTATGATACAGGTGGGAGGGCATGAGAATTATGAAAACTACCTGATTTAAAGCAGATTTTAAAATAAATTTACTGGGGAAGGCTAAAATCCAAAATGTTCTGTCTCTTAAATGAGTTTATCGGGCACTAAATTGTTTAAAAATAAAAAGAAGAAAAAAAGTTTGCTTTCTTTCTAATATCCTTAATATTAGTTCATGAAAGTGCTTCCCTATCTAGAAAGTCGTATTTCCCTGATCCATAACGCGCTGTAGACAGAGCCTCCTCCTGAACTACCAGTTCGGTTCCTCTGACACAGTGGAGGGAAGTGAGTCCCAAGTTTCCTTGTACAAGCTGAGACCTTTAAACAGGAGAAATACATTGTATTGTCCTCTGCTGTGATTCTGGAAAACCTGTTTTGTAGGCAAACTTAATCAAATGTTTAGAGAAGATAGCTAGGAACAGGAGAACGCAGTTTCATAATTATGATAAGGCCTAGAAACTTTCCTGCTTGGAAAGATCTGGAAAGATTTTTTCAATGGAAATAGCTTAACTTAATGATCCTTGTGCTGCCTCTATGCTAAGAGAGAAGTTTCTCTGAAGTGTGGTTCAGAGCGGAAACCTAATCTGACTGCTCAGATTGCTCTTTGGAGAAGCCGCTTCGTCTCTCTCCATGGGCTGACCGGTGATGCCCCATACCAAGGCCATGGCACTGCAGTGGTTTTCCCACCCCACAGTCGCTGCTGCTGCCCAGCCCTTGTCGTTGTTCTTGCCCTTGGAGGGATGCTCTGTGCCAGGCCCCTCTGCTCTAGGCAGGGGCACGGAGGAGGACACAGCCCTTCACTTAAATTACTCTGGAGAATAAGGTGAGAATCATCATGAATAAGAATGGCAGAGTGTGCCTTATTGATTCTTGATTCATGCATTTTCCAGAGTCTTTTAAATTAGTCTTTAGCTGTTTTAACGGCGTATCTGTTCTGATGCCTGCCCTTGAGCTGTGTATTCTCAAGGTAGTGAATCCCTTCCAAAAGGACAAAGGTGCTGTATTGCACAGTTATGAAAGGGGGCTTAGCTTTTCCTGCAGCATCTTCTTGTGCTTCTCTGGTTATGCTCTTGTTAAATTAGTTTTCAGTTTTGCACTAAAAGGTGCTGGCAGTCAGAGGCTACAACACCCTTGCCCCCTGGAGCCACAGCAGGCATGACCTTCCCTAAGGATGGGACCAATCTGAACTTGTAAATCTCTTCCAGGTATTGTGCCTTAATGCATGAAACACAAGAGTACAGATCTGTTGCTCCTTTTTTTCCCTCCAGAGGAAGGAAGTACAAAGTAATCTTTCTTGTTTCATGGTCTCTGGGTTTGTACCTGAAAGTGCTGGCAGGAACCCAGGGCTTTGTCCTCATGAAGAGCAGCCACCAGCCCCAGAATCATTACGAACATCCCCCACAGGAAGGGAAATACTGCTGGAGACACACAAGGCTACTGATAAACCTGAACCCTGCAGTTCTGTCCCTCCACAGAGGGCTGCAGAGAGCTGCTGCTGCAGCTCGTGACCAAGTGCACTTCAAAAGGCTTCTCATTGCTGGTGATCTATCTGTATGATAGGGTTTGACCTGCACTGCAATGGCTGGGTTCAAATTTGATTTTTTTTACAAAAATAAATCTTGCCCTGAGCTTCTTCCAGAAGCTAAACTTTCTGCTTCTCAAAGTACAAATTTTATCTACTTACAAAGGTAACGTCATTTCAGTTCTGAGGACAATCTGAAACTGCTGCTTCTGCCTTCTCCAAGCCTGGGACAATATTCATAGATCACCTCCAACCCATGCAGGCAGCTTTACCGCCAGTCAGTGTGACCAAAGGGCCACCTGGGTAGAAACAGGAGAATATGGAGTGTTGGAGAATTTGGAATGTTGCTTTGCTATCGGTTAATGCTTTAGTCTTCACGTTTGTGTGGACTTTTTAATAACCTCCTCCCAAAGGTGATCATAGAATCATAGAATCATAGAATGCCTAAGGTTGGAAGGGACCTCTAGAGGTCATCTAGTCCAACCCCCCTG
>JAWLRI010001104.1:240697-260183 GCA_034781795.1 Crypturellus tataupa
CAGAGCTGCTCTCCAGTAGATCGGTCCCCAGCCTGTACTGATGTCTGGGGTTGTTTCTCCCCAGGTGTAGGACCGTGAGTGGTGATATAAAGCTGTCCGTGACCAACATCTCTTCAAAGGTAGTAGAGGCCTCACAACTCCGCAGCGAAGCACTCCAGATGTTTGAGCTGTTCCCTAAGATTTAAACTATGTACATCTTGTTAAAGCTATTTGCTTTATGTCTTAACCCATTAACTTTGAAAAAGCCCAAGATAGACAGAAAGAGCTGCAAGAAACATTCTGGATGCCAGGACTCTTCAAGACATGTTTTTTTTTTTTTTTTTTTCCCTCCCAGCATTTGGTAACAAAATGAGGAGGATGCTCTTTCCCCTTAATCCTTCTCTTGTTGCCAGGTACTTGCAGGGATAACACCTCTTTCACACACCAGTAATTTGTCTGCTAAGTGATTTCTTAATCTAGCCAGTGAGAAGAGGCACAGCCTGGGAAAGAGATGAGAGTGGACAGGCAGGAACAACGAAATGGGCAGTGTTTGGTCACCCGTGGGACTGACTGCCCAGGCAGGTACCTGTAAAGAAGCCCAGAGAGGTAGAGCTTGCCTTGATTGCTTCGACAAGAGAGGAAGGGCAGGATGCAGTGCTGATGTGTGCAGCAAGCACGTGCTTTCGTTGGTACCACGGCACAGAAGGGACCTGCTTACTCTTAATATGCAAGCTGATCTCCTGGGTTATGGTTTCCAGAGGATGAAGAACGTGCTGAATTGCCCAGCTTCAGTGCTTGGCTTTGAAGCACCCACTCAGCCCATGCCAGAGCACCAGACGAGTTGGGTTAAATCACCATTTTATTCCATAATGATGAAAAATGGGTGTTTCCCTTCCAGTGACCACCATCTTCTGTTTTCGTTTGGTTCAGACTAGTTTTGAAGCAGGAAACAGTCGGTGCCTTTATGGAAAACAGGCCTTTATGCCTTCCTAAGCCTGACTATATTTTAATCGTAAAATAATGTTTTACCAGAGCTGGGCTCTTCTGCTCTGTAATTGGTTTTATTTTTAGTCTACTTTTTATTTATGAATGATTTCAAAACTAGACAATGGAAGCTTTCAAATGGCTTTTTAAACAATTTCTGACAGTGTTTTCTTTTTCTGTTATAGTTGTCCTGAGCTAAAAATAATAGGAATCAGGAGTCACAGACCAGAAAAGAATATCATCTAGGGAAGAGTACCTTTAATCCCTGGAGGGCCTTTTACTGTATTTGTTCCCTAGAGGGAGGCAAATGGAAAAAATAATAAAAAAAAGACATCAGTTCTACTCATTCACTTGAGTAGGCTGCTAATACCAGAGCTCACCTCTGAAAAGTGATATTGCCTTTCTCAGCTCAAAAGGAAAAAAATCAGTGGTTTGTATATGATGAAAAATCAGGATACTATTTTTCTTCCCTGTATTATATGAAATTACTACTATAAGATTGCTACAGAAGAGACACACTACTTGCTTAGGTAATGATATGTTCCTGGTTACACAAACATAATTTTTAAATGGTCTTTGGTAGCTCCAGACTCCGATTTCTTCTAAACCCTCCCTTGGTTCTTGAGCTCTTGAGTATTTCTGCGTGATTGTCACTTTCTGCTCATTTTTGTTGATGAGCAATTTCCTTGCATTTTCATTCTTTGATTCCTTTATCATGTTTATACAACTTAACAGTCTGAACCACAGAAAAATAAAATATGAATAAGTTTTGGTTCTCTGGACAGCCAAAAGAAGGTCCCATTTCCCTCTAGCTGGTTTACTTTCATTGTAGAGGCTGCAAGTGACAGGGACCTGCACCATGAGCAGCGGCCTCAGCTGGCTGCAAGTGAGAGCTCTTATCCGAACCCTTTGGAATACAATACGGTTTTGTAATGTGCTATTTCCTAACCTATACACCTATACACCACTCAGCAGCAATTAGTTCACATTTGAAATGCAAGTGACTGTCCTAATTTTCTTTTTGACTTCAAGCCACCCTTAAGTTCCCAAGATTTAAAAAAGAGGAGCTAGGAAAATCCTTCTTAACTTTACCTCAGTGATCTAGAGAGGAGTGTATCTCTATATATGCACACACAAAATTAAATAAAATCTGTGCTAACATCTGCAGTTGACAATAGTTGGAGGGGTAATGTAGATAAAGAGGAGAAAGCAGTGAGCAGGATTTTGACAGCCTTCAAATAGTGTTCAAAGTTTGAATATCATTCAAATTCTAAGACCTAAGAAATTTCCTTTTTATGGGGTATTTCGGTTTTACAGATGATTAAGGTTTTCACAAGAAAAGCAACTTAGTGAGGTTTGGTAGCTCCATTTTGTGTCAGTGAATCCATGTGTCTTTGCATGTGTTAGTGAGCCCATATTCCAGAATCCAAAAATTTTAAAAGGTCAAAAAGTAAAAAGTACAGAGAAGAGCCATGTCAGTACCTGGAGGTACTTACAGCTCCATCAGTTCAAATTATCAAAAAAGAAATGTAGGTTGACTTGCGCACAGTCACATAACGTACATTTTCTGAAGGAGGCAATTCTGAAGGACTCTTCAGCCACTGCAGAAGGAGGGTGGAACTAGAGGTTGGATGCTGACCCAGAAAAATTAAAAGGAGAAAACAGAGAGCAACTTTAATAGTGAAATACCCTTGAAAAGAGTATATATCTCTCTTGACCATGATCCATCTCTTCCTGAAAAGATACTTGGGAAGTGAGAGGTGCATATCTGATCTCCTTCTGATTTGGGATAGAGCAGAGATTTGTAGTGCTCTAGAGGGTTAGTCCACACCAGGACACTCCTCTGAATTGATGAAGGTGGACAAAGTTTAATCGTGGTTGCTCACTTGTGAGGGGGAAGAGGATGATTTCATAGCAGCTAGATTTTTTTCTGAACCAGGGAAAAGATTATTAGTAGTATTATTATACATGCACAATTATACACATACAGCAACATAAAGGTTACCCAGAATTGTGACTGCAAAGTCACTGCAAAGAAGTTTAGAGGAAGCTTACGGGTTGAGAACCCTTTGTCAGTGCAGCAGTGGCCTCTGAAGTCATGTTTGTGACTATGACTTTTTGTGGCCATGAATTTGTTGCAAGTTGTTGTGCACCTTTTTCGGGCAGCGCAGTATCCGAGTGGTCATTTGGCCTCCTCAAAGCGAAAGCAGAGAGGGCAGCTCCCTGACTCGCCACATTTTGCTTCTGTGCTTGATCCGCCTGCTAGCACTGCCCATCTCTGTGTGGGCTGTAACCGCCTTTATGAAACCTTTCAGTAAGTGGTTGAACTGCTTGCAGAGCTGACCACAGCAGGAGAGAGCTTGGTGTTAGAGCTCTGGACTGGGGAAGAGGAAGTGCAAAAAGGAGACAAATTTCTTAGGCTGCTACTTAAGTATTTGCTTCATACTTGTGTGTTATTAAACACAACATTTAACACAACTTGGGGAAAAAAAGGATGGAACTCACATTGGCAGTAGTGCACATTTATATTTTATGAGCATAAAAATCTCCATTAAATTGTGCTGGAAATATAGATACATAATTATGAACTGCATTTTTTATGTCCTTTAATGGAATTTCAGCATTAAACTCCCTTTTTTAGAAATATTTTCTAGAATCTGGGCCACAGAAAAAACAACTACTATCTCAAAGATGTCTTAAATCATGAATTTCTAGAGGAGAGAGGGAAAAAATATCCACTGCACGCTATTGTCCTTTAAAATATATTATGCTACAATCAATTGCAGTGTTTTCTGATAATGAATATTAAGCACAAACAGGACAAACCTGTGTTCTTTAGTTGAATCTTAGTTTTCATCTTATACACTTGTATTCCGTACATTGGCAAAGAAGAACATATGTTCCTGATTTTTCATGGGATGAGTTTTTTTTTTTTTTTTTCTTTTAATAAATAGTTATCTAACACAGAGCCCACGCGGCTGTTTGGCTGCAGCAATTAAGGGCAGAAAAAAATACTCTTTAATTTACCTCGGTAGCCAGGGGAGACCAAAAGCCCCCAGGTTAGGCTCTAGCCCCCATGCGTTTTCTTCAGGGCACTGTACTCTTCCAAGCAGTGTTTTGGGCACCCTCTATAGCACCGAGCATAATTTGGTCATCCCAGTTTGTTGTGTGTCAGAAATTCCTTGCTTCAAAGAGAACAGACCATGAAAGGGAGAGCAAAAGCAAGTCCAGGATGATGCTTGAGCTAGAGGGAGCTTTGCTCTTCTCTTAAAATATCATAATTTAATGAGAGGATTGAATTTATACCACCCAATTGAATTTTCAAACGAAATATAAAAGCTTTTTCAATAAAACAAATTTCCTCTGAAAGTTGCTGTGAAAACATGAAATGCAATTCCATGTTCTATACCATATTTATTGTTGTTATGTACCACTGCTGTTAGGTAGAATCTCTCATTTATACCCACCTTCATTTTAAGTTCATCTCGTTCAATTAGTTTTGTTGAGAATATACTTTTAGCATAAAATATATCTATAAGAGTGCTTACTGTAAAATAAATCATCTTAATGGAAATAATGTTTACTACAGTTACTACATCAATTGTTGCTAAATATTAAATTGTGTATTTTCTGTTTACGCAAAACTCAGCCTCACCTCAGTACCGGGCAGGCAGGTGCACTGCTTGCTTCCTTGCACTGCCTACAGCTTTATTTATTATTCTGTGGGCAGGCAGGTGCACTGCTTGCTTCCTTGCACTGCCCACAGCTTTATTTATTATTCTGTCTTGCAGTTCTTTCCCTACGGAGATGCTTCCAAGTTTGCCCAGCACGCCTTCCGAACCTTCGACAAGAACGGAGACGGAACCATCGACTTCAGAGAGTTCATTTGTGCACTCTCCATCACCTCAAGGGGCAGTTTTGAGCAAAAGCTAAACTGGGCCTTCAACATGTACGACCTGGATGGCGATGGTAAAATTACAAGAGTGGAAATGCTGGAAATTATAGAGGTGAGGTCAATATGACACTCAAAACCAACACATATTAGCATTTTCCATAGGAAAAAAACATAAGTTGATTGCCTGTTCATGTATACTTAAAGCTTTTACACAGACAAGAGGCCGTGTGCGCTGTATCGTTGAACAGTTGCAACACAGAGGCTCATCTCAGTGACTTGCTTAAGCAATACAAGCAAACACCATTGCAACAGATACGTAATCCGGGAATTGCAAAGAGCACGTGCCCCTGTAAGCTTTTAAATATCAAAGGGTAAATGTTTTCTGATGAACAGATTAACCGTAAGAACAGTACAGCAAAGGATTTACACAGCCTATCCGAAAATCACTTGCCACCCATGAAATTACTGCTTTGTAGCTCAAGTTGCATGCAGCCTTATTGGAGATTAACTTCAAATGATTGCAGAAATTTACAGTGACAAACAACCCACTTGCTTTTTAAGTGAGCTCCTGCAGATGGGCACTAAGATTTAAGATTGCCATAGTACAGTTAAAGAATAAAGTTTGCAATCATTCATCTGTTGGATACTGGCCCCAGTGGTTAATACCAGATTTTGTCCACATGTGCACACAGAAAGCTTCTGAAAGAGATGCCTTTTAAAGCTGATTATTTAGAATTTATGTAAAATCTTTCAATGGGATGACTTAATTCTAAATAAACACTTGATCCAAAGAACAGATCACAATAGAAATTCATTCCCATGTGCCAAGTATAACCGTTTTAAAAAGCCTGTATTCGAAGGGGAAAAAAAAGTGTAAAACCTTTTTTCCTCCTTATTTTAAACAGGTATGAGATTCCAAAAGAAAAACAAACATAGGGGAACTGGCACTCACTTGACTGTTGAATTTTGATTCCAGCATTTAAGCACATCAGCACGCTGGTACACTGATCTGAGAGTTAACTTTCATAATCTTCTATTTGGCTTCTCTCCCAAGGCCATCTACAAAATGGTGGGCACCGTAATAATGATGAAAATGAACGAGGATGGGTTGACACCCGAGCAGCGGGTAGACAAGATCTTCAGCAAGATGGATAAGAACAAAGACGACCAGATCACACTGGATGAATTCAAAGAAGCTGCAAAGAGCGACCCTTCCATCGTATTACTCCTGCAGTGTGACATTCAGAAATGAGCTTGTGTACAAGGCATCATAGACTGCACAGAAGTTTAAATGTTCCATTCGGTTTGCAGCTATTTCCACACACACACACACGAATTTGCTTGGACTACCTATAAATGGACTTGCTTCTTGTGTTTGAAACACTTGTGTGCATGAGAATGTCATTTGCTAAAGAATTTTAAAAGTATATATTATAAAAAAATAAACTGCCACAGCGTGAGGTGTGCAATGTCATTTCATAACAACCCCATTCCTCTGAAGCCTGTGCAGCAGTCCTGTGCTGCCGTGAATTATATTATTTATTGTTCATGTTTTACTGATGCTAGCTCTGTGTCTTCTAGACTGAGTAATGTTAGTGACACTGAATTCCCATGGTAATGTTAACTGTTTATTATGAACCATGTCACCATCCTGCTGTAAAGTAGTACTGGACAGACAGAGGGGAAACAGCCCTCAGTTCTTTAGTCTGATCCACACATGTGCTTGTATTGTCAGTGGAGATAAATGTACTTCATTTGCATGCCTTTTAGGTTTGCCTTAATTCTTACCTCATTTGCATCCCTTCAATCTGGAAAGAGCTATGTCAGAGGAATGCAGTATAAACAAATCCTGCTAAAATGCTCCCTTTAATTAAAAGTATATATAAATATATATATAATGTTCAAAATATTGTTTTATTGGAAGTTTAAAGGTTTTATTGAAAGTGTATTGATCTTTGCCTGAATTTTCAAAAGCTTCCACAGAGGTTGCGATATATATGTCCCAAAATAAATTTATAATATTTGACCTTTTCCCCTAATTCTTATTTCATGTCTTCAACAGAGTAATAGGGGAAGGGAGGGCAGGAGAAAGAAGAGGAAGCAAGGAGAAAAAAAAGAGATCTCTTACAGTTATGTCATTTCACTATTGGGGAAAAATGTATTTTTTATGAAAGCATAAAGAAATTTCTCTGCATTCACTGATTAGAAAGCCATAAATACAAAACCAAAATTATACTACTTGGCAACAGAGCAGCTGTTTATCCTCACCGATGTTGATGCTAAGGTTTAACAGTATACCTGCTATACCTGTGCTTACATAACTTTTTAAGATAGTTGTAGGTCAAATACAATTTATTTACTTGGCCTAAGCCTGGTCTTTCAATGTTTTTCCCTCAAATGACAGCCTTTGCTCTCACTGTAAAATATTAAACTACCACATTTTAGTACAAACAGACAGGGTGTAAAAATGACATTATTGAGAGAGAAATTAATCCTAAACTATGAGTATCAAGAAGGGAAAGTGGAGAGAACTAGCTTCCTCCTGCTCCACTCTGTGCAGCACGTCCACGGCATTCCGCTCTATGCCCTGGCAAGTACTAGCTCTGTGCAGCCTTGGGAAAACCTTGAGAACTAACTGACTGCAAAAAGGGCAGATAAAAGTACTTGCAGGTTTCCTAAACAGTCATTTGCAAGCAGGATTACAAAACAAAAAGTCATAGAATATCTTAAAATTGCAAGTTATTTTTTCTTTGTTTTACAAAGAAATTAGGGAGGTCCACTAGCTAGAGGGATATGCCATTCTCCCTATTCTCAAATCTAAAAGTGAAGCTGTTTTACACATTGTCACACACTTCCAAAAGGGGGAGAGAAAAGATTTTTTTAAAGAAATAAAAGTTTATAACATTTGGTTTTCCCCCTTAATTCTTATATCTTATCTACAGCATGCTAGCTGTGGGGAGAGGAGGGAAGGGGAAGAAAAAAAGATCTGTCTTTTTACCAGAATTTTACTTCGACTGAACAGGATTCTTAAGTATAGCACTTAACATTTACGGATAAGCTCCATTTACTTTAATGGAATCCTCCTTTGTCATCCAGTATGTCCAACACCTCAAATGGTCACATGTGTAACATCATGATCACAATTGTTTCTGTCTAGGTAGCTGGTATAAATAAGCTCCTTACCTAATGCAGCAAGAACAAGACAGCTTTGAGACCTTAGTAGAATCCCTGCAAAAATAAGTGATGCAATCAACTCTTTAAATAATTGTTTATTCAGAAGTAATCCTCTACCATGAAAGCAGTTGCTTATAATAATCAGTCAGGCACACATTTTCATTAAGTACAGTGATAAATTAGAATAAATACATCATAGGGTTTGAACTAAAGATCAGAAGAAGCACCATTAACTGCTCCAATATTTCAAGAAAGATTTTTTACAGTAGTCTGTGGAAAGCTGAGAAAGCTAAATGGATAGTTCCATAGGAAAGCTGTATTTTTCCTTAAACTACCTTCTCCACACAACTATCTATAAAAGTACCAGTGAAGATAAACACTTTCTCCCCTGCACTCTTGCTTTATTTTCTCAGATAATGAATCACTTAATTTTGTTCATTATGTAAGATGTTCTGAAATATATTCTAGTTTCATCCGATTATTTAGCTAAAATTAAAAGGTGGTTGAAGATCATGTAATAGGACCCTGAAGAATAAGCTGAATCCAATTTTGGAATTCAAAAAAGTTTTACCAAGTTTGCAGAATAGGTGTTCTTCTCCCTGCTCCCAGTATTTCATATAACCTTAAAAAGGTCACAAGTTTCTCCACTATGTACTTCAGAAAGTGACAGGATTATACAAACATTTAGTTTGGTTGGGATTTCTGGAGTCCTGTAATCCAATTTCATGCTAAATTCAGATCCTGAGGCCTCCAAGGACACAGACTCTACAACCCCTGGGAAACCTGTTCTAATACCTGCAGTCCTCATCGCAAACTCTTCTGCCTCCTTTGCCTTCACCCATTCTGAACCTCCCCGTTTCACTTTATGGCTCTTGCCTTTTGTTCCCAGGCCCCACTCTTCAGTTGGAAACTTCTTTCAATTCTTCATGAACTTCTGTATCTTAGAAACCTCTATAAGTTTAATATATGCTTGAGTAAAAGCACAGCAGCCTAAAAAAATTTTTTTTTAAAAAGCTATCAAGTCAATTTAGAATTTAACCTTTAAAGAAATTTTATTGAGGAATTACTATCTGATAAATAACTGTGGAAAGTGTAGAACTGCTCTCTGAAAAAGTCTTATCTGTTCCTGTGACCCTGTAATGTCAAGAAATGTATGCCTAATGGCTGAACTTTCAATTGATTGTTTTTGAAGAGCTCTGAACAATTTCAAGTTCCTGGAGGGAGAAGAACAGGAGAGAAGAAAGTTAATACAGAACAATTTGCAAGTCCTACTTTTCCTTTCTCCTTCCAATCCTGATACATGTTTGCATTTTTTAATAAAGTGAGATCACTTATTTTAACTGCTTTTACTGTAGGTTAGTCTCAGATCAGAAAGTCTCCAGTGCTGTAAAATGGGTACCATGTAATTTCTCAAAAATCTATTCTAATTTATTCTAATATATTGAATATCTCTACTTCAGTAAGGACTTCATCACTTGGCTTAATTGAAATTAGCAATCTTGTATAAAAAAAAAAAAAAAAAAACGGTTTTTGTAAGCTCACGTCCAGAAAACACTCAAACTCTTCTGTATAAATCCTTTAGAAACATTTTTTTCTCTACCCAGAGAATATACTGCAAATGAATCTTCTCTTTTCTAATTACCAAAATATACACTGTAAGTAATAAATTATGTTCAACAGCTGTGGTTCCACTGGAAAAATGAAAATACATTTGCTGCATGTATTAATTAGCATATGTTGAACAAATAAAGCAAGAGTTAGGAAGACAAAATTCTCTTAAGACCAATCTTTAAGTGTGTAGAGACACTAAAGCATTACTACAAGTGTCAGTTCTCAGAGTTTATTAAAATAGTACTTCATAGTTATACAAAATATATTTCATTTTCAGGAAAAAAACAGAACAATTAAGAGATTTAATAATTAGTAGTTAAAAATATCAATCAGCTGAACATCTAGGATATTCTCATCATCAAAATTGTGTATTAAATTTACACATTGCTGAAGTCCTTGGTCTGTACAAACACACATACAGTAGTTGTAAAAAATACAAGAACCTTTTCTTTTCCTGAAGGTATCTAACAAAAGGTCCTCCTATCCAGCAACAGAAAATAATCACCCTGTATACATCATTACACATTTAGACTGTAACACTCCTCAATATTGTTACATTTACACACAGATATACTTATTGATCTTCCTCCTCTTGATTCCTATTTCGGAATTTCAGTGTCGTCTGGCCTCTTTCAGGGTCTTGCAGTCGGAGGATTCGAATAAGCGTACTTGTAGGTAGAGAACTGAAAATCAAGTATGCATCATTTAAACAGTGTTTTCTTTACACAAATTTCAGTATTTCTTTCCATTACATATTTGTCTTTACATAATTGTATCTTTTTTTCCTTTGACAGCTTTAAATAGTAGCATGGAGTGAAGTTCTGGCTTCACTTCCCATACTAGAGTATGACTTAAGTCCAAACTTGAGGTAAAGACAGTAACTGATTTCTATCATGTAACTCAAGTCAAGCAATCAGACTACCAAAGTTATAGACAGGGCACTTTGAAGTGAAACTCCAAAAGAAATAGTAAATATGGTTCATATTTGCCTTATGAATGAGACCCTGAGTTAGTGCACACTTTGCACAGTGCATAAACACATCATACACATGAACATAGTTACTAAATATACAGGGTCTTAGGGTAGAGCTTTGCCATGGATTTCCTCAACAGCAGTTTCACCGAGACTGCCTTCCTGCTTTTGCTTTCATTGCCTTGTTTGCATATTATTACTTAGCAGGTAAGCAGTAACAGGTTGTAACAAAACCAAATTGTACTTCAACATTTAAGCAGTTACTATTCAGGAAATGTCTGCATCTCTATTCAATAGTTTCAGAAATGTATCCAAAAGTATTTCCACTTACATAAGAATACTCCTCTACTTTTTTTAGATTTTAGCAAGACAAGACAGTTACATAAGATGAGCTACATTTTAAAGACTGCTTCAACACTCTCCGAGTAGTCAGCTGACAAAAAGGTCATGAGTGATGTGAATTATTGTCTGCAAGATTGGCTAGAGAGAACAGACACATACACTTTGACAGTGCCTGTTCCCTTAGCTGAGCATGATTTTACCAGGGAATCATACAGAAGTTTAAGAACTGTTGACTACTTGATCAAAGAAGGAATCAAGGAGTAAGATACCAGCTTTCAGATGAGTGAAAGTCTACTCAAATAACAAGCCACTGAGAAGGTCAATAACATCAAAGGGAAAAAATAATGAAAAAAAATGACAATTTGGGGAAGGAAATGGGGAAGATGGCTCTAGGAGTTACTAGACTAAAAGCTTCTGGAGCCAACTTTAAACAGTTAAAAATCTCAGAAAGCTGATTCATTAAGATGATAATCTGATTTATGCCCCACAATTACCATACTGAGAAAAAACTGCTATCAAATTCTAGAATCAGATCAGCTTCTTAGTTGTTGATATTATACCACTACAAATAGCAAAAATTCTTTCCCCTCACATTTACTTTTTTTTCAGATTATTCTTCTTACAGTACATCTTCCCTGCACTTCCTGTACTAGGAAATGTACTACATCATTACCTCATACTTTGTGGGGTGAGCAAAATGAACTGTCGATGACGCTGAGCGTCAGCCACCTTGAGCATCATGTCCATTGCAATTCTTCTATTAACCATGTCCTAAAGATAGAGGATTTATCAGTTAGCAAAACTGTGTACTATTGTATATATTAACTATTGTATGGTCAAACAATTACCTGAGAAAAAGATTAATTAGAAATATCTTAAAACTACCAAAAATTTACTGTATGTGAATTCAATTTTGCCAAAGAGAAATCCTGTTAAAACTATGCCAGGGGAATATTGGCTTAAATCAAAAAGCTACAAGCTACAGTCTAGGAATTATTGAGACTGAAAGTTTATGGATAAATTCCCATCAGTAGAAATGAACTATCCAAAAGCATTTATTTAGAAGCTTCTGTCTGAAGAGTCACATACTCCTACTCCAGTCTTTTTGTCCTACCAACTCTAGCAAACCCATGTAGTTTCCATACAAAATTAGCATACTGGGATGAGCTGTATTTTAGTAAAGTTTTGCATGTAAGATGCTGCCTCAATTTTACACAAAAACATTGAAGGGTTGCATAAAACCTAAAATATTTTGTAGCTTAAAAATAGACAAGCGTATAAGACTATTAAAACTTGTAAATGGAATACTATTGTTAGTAGAAATTAAAGAAAGTTCTGCTTCCATACACTGTTATGCATGAAACTATGCATCCCTGTTGCAAATACACTGTGCAAATACACACCTCTTGTGGTGGGTCTCCAGGGTTACAGCCTCAGTTGCTACACAATTACAGTAGCATTGGTAAACTTACAGCACAGGAATGGAAAGACAAGCTGTAACTTTAGGACTAGGATACTTCACTGAACATGTTAATATTTTTCTTGTTATGAATAACGGTTCCTTTATTTCATAATCTATATTTACAAATTGCTCATAAACGCTCTTCTGCCCACACAGCTGGGTAGATTTGGAACATCACAAAATAATGAACTACTAGTCTGAAAGAGTCTGAAAGCTACAAACTCTGCAGGACCTACAACTCTGACTATCCATCTTAGCCCCACTTTTTATTTTTTGCAACTGAAAAAAAAAAAGAAGAAAAGACTTAAGATTTGGAAATTTGTTCTATAGATTCTATGATTGTATCATTGATTTATGTCAGAAAAAATAATAGCATTTTATAATAAAAATATAACTTATTTTTAAATAATATATTTTAAATTCAAACAATAACTATTTCACTAATTCATATAAATCAGAATGAGAAATATAATGCAAGTTAAACTATACCATGTAGACATCAAATTCATCTAAGCATCTGAAAGGAGATTCAGTAATCGACCACAGAGAGAGAACGAAACAGACTGTTGAGAAGGAGCGTTCACCTCCTGATAAAGATCTCACATCATTTAGAGAAGCTTTGTCTCCCTCTCCAGGTTGAACCTGGAAATAAAATAGAGCAATTTTTAAAACCACTTATTAAGACCTATTACCAGAACCATAGTTTTTAACTGAAAACACATTATCTATGTATAGACACAGATCACTTGAGAGCAAGCATGTATGACAGTAGTATCTATCTGAAATGAAACTAAAACAGAATGGCTCCCAGCCTTTTAAAAACATATTTCCAGAATCAGTACAATTTTCCCCCTTACTAGAAAACAAACAGAACAGATTAAACAAATGATTCAGCTAGTATCTTCTTAGTCAATTCTCTATTTTTAATAGCTGTTAAATAGTGTTTAATAACTGTCAGCCAGAATTGCTATATCATTGTAAAATGCCAATTGTTATCAACCATATCAGAATAGCAGGTAATTGAATCACACTGCTGTTTTAAAAGAAACAGTTTCTTTGGAAGAATAAATTAACTGTTGCAAATAGTCCTCTGTTCCATGTATTACGATGACACTTTGTGGCACTCGAAGATAAAATTTAAGTTTGACCTGTCAATTACCTTATATTTAAACTAAGAAGATTATTTTGTATGCTTTCTTTCCCCTCCTCATTCAATTTTACTTTCTTTGAATAAATTTAGATCTCTTATGTGATATCAGCTATTGCACATAAAATAAAACACTATCTTAAACAGATAACACCAGGCAATGACCAGACTTGTGAAATGAGCTGGAGTTGTAGGGTTTTTTCTGTTTATTTGTTTTGGTATGTATACTTTACCTATTTATTTAGCACTTTGTCAAACAATATTTATATTATCATTCCATGTTTATTTCCCATTAATTCTTGAAATACAAATGTAAATACCCCAAGAATGAAGAGAAATGTTAGCATTAAGATGCTAAGATTCTGTCTTTGGAATTCTTTGTAATTCCAGTATATGATTCAAGAAGATGCAAAATATTAAGATAAAACCAAATGAAACTTAATGCAGCAAAGGTCAAGAATCTTGTAGGATTCAGATTTCTGCTTGGAATTCTTGAATTCTACATCACTGGTGTTAGCATAAATCAAATTCATTAGAACTTAAAAATATCTAAGTTTTACCTAGTAAATTTCAGTTTATCTCAAAGTTACCACTTGAAGCCCTAAACTTTTAGTAGTCATGCTTAATGTGAATTGACAGCAAACTATTACAATCTATATATAGACTACTGCTATATATATATAAATGAATATAAAATTAACTTACTGTGATTGAAAGTGTCTCATTCTTGTGATCAAAAAGTATTTTTCCACAATAAGCTCGAATACGTAATAAATGGTCAAAGTAGAGCTTGCATCGTAAAGAAAGGAGCCTTAAATCAGTTAAATTATGCAAATAAATATTAGGTCAGTGAGTTTTAAAACATGCAAATAAGTGATAGCAGATTTTTATCAGCATTTCCACATTGTAATCTTAAAAACTAAGCCCCATACCAACAGCAATACTTCCCCAAATCAATTATGCTATGGGAGAAATAACATTAGAAACCCAATATACTAAGAGAATCCCAGAAGAAAATAAAATACGATACCCAGAAGCGCATTTTTGGTATTTCTCTGTGAAGACTAATTTCTCAAAGCCTCTGCTTCAGTTAACTGGATTTTTTTTATACTCCTTTCCACAGCTTGAGCAAAAAATGACCAGATTTGACTTCCTCCTTCCTATCTGTGTTCTTACTACACAGAATAGGAAGGAATTTATGAACTCTGTTAGACTCCAGTAATTAAAGTTTTGAATATTCCTTTCTCACACCTTTCATCTCTCCATCCCCCATTCTAGGATATGATTGCCCAACAGACAACACATCACAGTTCCCTCAAGAAAGAATTATAGTTAAGACATATTAGAGTAGGAATCAAATTTATACCCCAGTTTTCAGTTTTACATTGAAAAATACAAAGTAGATGTCCAGAGACAAAACAACTGCCTAAGCAACCATTATAGCCAATGGAGATCTACAAAGAGACAGCAAATTAGCCCATCCATTACAATCAATATCAACCTCAGACTAATGAGAGCTTAACAACCTAGTGGGCCCACAGACATGTACATACAGACACCAAAAGGCAACCATTTGATTCTGCAGGGACATTTTACCCACCACTGTTTCTGCATCTCCACTGTGCAGGATGGTATTCTAGTAGACAATAGTAGTAAGGAGAACCCATCTTTAAACTTTGGAACGAGAAGTATAAAAGCAGAGCCAACATGATGGTCCTCGATTTCTCCAAAGGACAACGGTAAAGGGGCAGGACTGCATTGAAGATCAGTCACAACTTGGTGCAGTGTTCAAAAGGCAGCACAACTGACACTGCAGATGCTGCACAGTAATTATTCTGAGTTATTCCTCCCACCTAACACTAGCTTTATAGCAAACGGAGCGTTCAAAACTAAGAACATCACCCATACTCCCTCGGTAGCCAGTGAAGAGAAGGAAATTAATCTCATTTTAAAACAGCAGATGAACCTAATCTCTCAAAGTGACTACACAACTTGGCTAGCTATAAAAGGAATCAAGATATTTAACTTGAAGCAGATCTCTAACTTTTGTAGGCATTTAAGAGGAAAATAAGTCTAGCACAAACTAGTAACTAGAATTTGAGTGTTTCAAGGGAGATCCAGCACAGACTTTTCAAACAGGCAGGTGAGATCCCAGAATCTTGTGAAGAAGAGTTTCATGACTTATAAAATGTAATAGCTGGATTACATCCAAAGACCCTTGCAGAAAGATTTATTGTTACAAGAAACATAACTTCTTTCCTCAACAGTTAAGAATTCAACGCTCAGAACAAATCCACCTTTAGACCTCTGAAAAGAACTTGGCATGAGGCCAGGGAATGATCTCACCTTTACAAAACACTACAGTATAGCCTGCCTATCATTTAAAATGAAGCACCAAAAGCAATCTTTGTTGACAGATATAAGATACAAGAAGGGAGAAGGAATGTATTTTTATTAAGAAAAATAGAAATTTTTATTAATAAAAAATAGAAATAAAAACAATTTTTATTATTATTTATTATTATTACTTTATTATTTTTATTAATTAAAAAATAGAAATAAAAAGCCAAAATATCATGAGAAGAAGTTGCCCAATTGCAGAATCTGAATAAAGATCTTAACAGTTTTCATCATAGGGCAAAGGAAAGTAGTGTCTTGCATACCATGAAATTATATGATGATACTGTGGTTAGATTCAAATATTAACAGACATGCAGATTATTTCAGCATTAGTATGGTGGTGACATTTTGCTGTTCAAATCAAGTATTGAAACACTCAAACAGAACTGTCTCCAATTAAAACATGATAGTTGAGACCTTGCTGGCGTGGATGCCTGGAGCTTCAACTGATCACATAATTTTTGCAACTGTCAGTTCAGGCTGTGCTAAACCAACAGACATTATAGCAGTGGATCTGAGAGCAGGATAAGGTTAGAGAGTTAAGCAAGGTAGAAGTGAGGCCAGGACTGGAAGCTAATGAAGAAACAGGTGCCTCTACATTAAACTTAAAGATCTGCCAAAATTCAATGATTTAATTATTTATGTTATAAACACGTGTGTAGAACAGATCTTATTTTATGAAGTTCTACTGAAGACTTCAAAAACTGTCAGACCAAAGTGATGAGTTTTCTGTATGGTTTCCACTGAAGTAGATTCTAGCACACCTTTCATTAAAAGAAATCAATTTAGTTGCCTTAGAAAAGGCAAAATAATATGCTGTTATTCAGCATGTTCATATTGTATGAACTGAATTTAGCACATAAAATATAGAAACCTAACAGTTTAAATTTGCTAATACTGCTCACAAGAGGTGCTGGAAACAATTGCATTTTTATATTCTGTAGAAAACATTTATTTCTATATGTGGTATTTCACAATTGAAGTTACAGTAAAAATCGACTCACCTTAAGAACTGCCAATATATTTTAAATCTTTGCGTCATTATTTCTTCCAGCAGCTTAATAAATTTCTTTAAATTCTTTACTTTACTGTTAGCATCTTCAAATTTTTCCTTTGCATCAAAAAATTGCCTGTTTTAATCAACAAAGTCTATTATCAACATACATAAAAAACAGCAATTTAACTACTGAAAACTGTTCTGATAGTCAAAAACCTTCGTTTAGATGAAAGTTTTGTTTTGAAGCTAGAAGCATTTTGACAAGTTAAGGTTAACCACAAATGAAAAGAGATCAAAAAATTAAATTTTACTTCTACTTTTCCGTCTTATAAAAGGATACCAAAGAGAACGAACAATTAAGCTGCTCATGTTTAAAAGTATTCAAGGAGTGACCTCTTTAAACACATTGCAATCGGATTCAATTAACTGCTTAACTTCTACATCAGTTTTTCAGACTAGAAGTGCACCTAATTCCAATGGATCCCAGAATGCTCAGTGGATCCACCTAGGGTCCAGTTACACTATCTGGTTATCACTGTGGTGCTGCTAAAAATCAAGAGCAGTTGGTAACTGATAACAGCAGAGTGTAGAGACCACTTGGAAATCATTACAAGGTAGCTCAACACCAACCAGCCTGCTTAGCATTGTTTGAATAAGCAGTCAGAACAGCACATTTCTACAGTGTCACAAATAGTTAAAATATTAAAAATCATATCATTATGAGCCAATAAGAAAACTATTTTTGAATACCTATCATACCTGAACTATGCATAAATTTAAAATTACTCACTGAATAATTTCTTCTCTGTTTCCATGTCGATCTTTTTCTGAATTTATCCTCTCTCTTAAGCGATTCATTTCTGCATCAAGACTCTTAACAGTTCTGCCGACTTCAAGGCGCTCTGGGTATATTTGCTTTGCTTGTGCAATTTTTTCCTGAAGTTTGAAATTTGATAAATTGCTATAGTTTCAAAGATATGTTATTTTTTCGCTACTCAAAAACCCAAGCTCTCCAAGCAAGAGCAATGTCTTTGTTTTGTTCTTTGTGGATCACTCCTTACAGCAAAATTACTGATACCATTTTTTTAAACTAAAAGCAGTTAGAAGTAGGTAATTATTTCAGTGATAAGTGCTATATTCATCTAAGAACTCTACTGTATTCACAATTACTTATCTAATGTAGACAAATGAGAGGCAAAATTCACCATATTTCAATAGCACTTAAGTCTCAAAAGTCTCTGAGCTTGACTTCAGAGTTAGTTAATAAAGCTTCATTAAATAAATCTCTGAAAGATCAAGGTATAAGGTCTTTACAAATGAAGAAAAAGAACCTTACCATCTAAAACCCAAAGCAATATTAAATTTATGACATTTAATTAAAAAAGAAAATATATTTTAAGTCATTCTAATCTTCACACTCTGTAAATCCAGAAGTCTCAGCTAAACAACCCCGAATACTGAAGTTATAGGTAAAGACTAGTAGGTGATATGGCTGACAAGAAAAAGTCTTGACACATATACAAAGTCATTTTTGATTTATACGTGAATGGTTTTGACCAAGCTAAAAACGTTGAGCATTACTATGGTCTGTATGTCATTCAACAGATCAACCGAGTACCTAAACACTAAAAGGATACAGTTGACCTGATTTTAATTGCCAAAGAAAGAAACAAACAAAAATATACTACCTCTAATTCTTTTTCTTTGTTAGCTAGTAATTCTTTATGTCTTTTTATACAAGCCAAGTGTTCCTTCTGTTGTTCTTCATAGTGCTGGAAACGGCGTTTGCTGTTTTCTACTTCAGAGTCAGCTTGGTTTAATTCATCCTGTTTGGAATATTTTAAAAAAGCATGGAATATTTGTGGTAGATTCCAATGGTATTTATGTTGTTTTTAATACCATCTAATTCTTTGCGTTCACCATGATCATCATTCCTTCGGAAGTCCAGTGCTTTAACAGCAATGGACTGAAAAGTCTTACCTGTTCCTAACAGGAACATACTATGTTTATACTGCTTTCCAAATTTGAATTGATAGTGATGGTATACCTTAGTTTGGAGTATTATGTTTTAATCTTCAAAAAAGAGCATATTTCTCCTAAAACTCTAAAAAATACATTTTTTCCACTATTTTACACAATTACAAAAGTTACTAAATAACAAAACAAACCCACCACTATTGCCAATAACAAATGCTCTGTTTGGTGTCTAATCACACCTTTAAGCCACATACACATGTACAGCTTATTAAAGAACTGTGTAGAAGAACATCTAATCTAAAACACCATTTCATAGAATCACAGAATGCCTAAGGATGGAAGGGACCTCTAGAGGTCACCTAGTCCAACCCCCCTAGAGCACGTGGCACAGGGTTGCATCCAGGCAGGTCTTGAAGATCTCCAGAGAAGGAGACTCCACAACCTCTATGGGTAGCCTGTGCCAGTGCACTGTCACCCTCACTGTCAGGAAATTTTTCCTTAAGTTCCTGTGGAACTTTTGATGTTTAAGTTTGTGGTCATTTCCT
>JAWLRI010001104.1:260283-281365 GCA_034781795.1 Crypturellus tataupa
CTCTTCTCCAGGCTGAACAGGCCCAGCTCCCTCAGCCTCTCCTCATAGGGCAGATGTTCCAGGCCCCTGATCATCCTGGTAGCCCTGTGCTGGACTCTCTCCAGCAGCTCCACATCCCTCTTGTACTGGGGGGCTCAGAACTGATTTTGGGAATTTAAGAGTCCCCTTTCACTCTGTTTTGTCCCCTTGCTATCTAGCAATAATATTCTAATAGCTTGAATACATCTATTCTATTTAAAAAGAATGTTGCAAGGAAAGAGACCATCTTTAGTATTATTATCATACATTTATCAATTATTTTCCTTACCGAGAAGGAGAGAGGGGGAATATATATAACCCCAAATATATATAACTTCATGTACCATTTTGAAAATGGCCACTTACACAATCTTACTCAAGTCTTATCAGAAGGAAAAAAATAAACAAACAACAACAAAAATAAGTCACTTTCCAACTCACGATACTTACGAAGAAATTAAATTCACTTTCAGCCTAACAGTAGCAGCTATTACAGTCAACTTCCAAGTATTTCCAGTTTTGCTTATTGATGTGCACTGGACAGATTGGCCTATTTCCTTTTTCATGCATAGGCCTTAAGTGCATCGGGAAGGAACACACTCCCTTCTCCTGCCTCCTTCTAAAACTCTCTCTCTGACTACACAAAGCAAACAACAACAACAACAACAGCAACAAAAAAACAAAATAAAGTCATTGTTACCTTAACTGGACCAGCAATTTCTTCTACATGGTGAATTTTTTCTTTCATTTCTTCAAATCTTTTTTCGGCTTCCTGTAAAATATTTTTCCGATTTTCCATATCTCTACTTTGTTGCACCATTTCCTGCTTTACAGATTCCATTCTACTCCTGTTTTCTTCAGCTTCATCTTCCTGTCAAAATATATTAAAATGATAAAGATATACATATCATGTGCACAAATTCTTAGTACCACTTCCAATAGTAATCTATTACATGTATTGTACCAAATTCTCTAATAAGAATACAAATATTTCAATATAATTATTCATAAAGCCCAGGAGTGCAGTTTGACAGAGCCTGGTGGAGACCACTAAATCAAATCGCAAAACAAAAAGGTAATTTCCTAACTATCTGCTGGAAAATTAATTGGATTTAATTTTTGAGATGCGATGAAAGACTTTAGTGAGAGAGAGAGAGAGAGAGAGAGAGAAAAGAAAAAAAAAAACAAACAAATAAACAAAACACACACACACACCCTTCTATTACCACAATTGCAGACACTTCATTAAAATATTAACACTTTTCACTATTTATATAACTTGTATTCCAGTTGTTACTCTACATACAATATTTGCATATTTCCTATTCAAAAATACTGCCAGCATGAAAATAGATAACTTCAGATCCTTATTAGAAAGAATTTGATAATCCAATCTTACTAATGTACGAATGTCCACTGACTGGTGTTCTTCTGTATTCTCTAGATCTGAAATTTCAGCACTTGTTGTTCTTATTTTTATCTGAAAAGAAAAACAAATATTTGTAAGCTCATCTAAAAAGAAAAGTTATTTGTCTCTCTGAAGTAAACATGTTTGGTTTTTTAGTTGCTTTAAGTTGCCCTTCCTCCAAAACCTTAAACTGTGGAGTCCTTTACTGTAGAACAAAAAAATGCTTCTGAAAGCAATGTGCACTTTAATGATTAAATTATTACAGTATTTCTATTCAACGAAGCATTCTTATTTTTCTTCAACTCATCCTCACCAATTTAACAGTGTTCTAGCTTGCTAGTCCTAACTTACAATTCACCGGGTATAATCTAACATAGTTTAGGTTACCTTAAACTGCACAACTGGAATGTTAACCACCATCAATATATGTCCTATTTACTATTAACAGAAATCACACAGGACAAGACTAAGCAGTTATAAAATGGTTTATGAAGAAATTCAAGCTAGCAAAACTTAAAGAAGAAGTAGTTAGCAACAGAAAAAGAATATAAATGGAATTATGAACAGAAATTCTAGGAGCATACAGGCAAAGCTCAGTGGAAAGAACAGAGGGAAGAAAGAGAAAAGCCGGGAAAAAAATATGTATCAAATATTGCAGTATAGCACAGAAAGATACAGAAACTTTATTTGCAAAACCTAGTACAAGAAAGGTTGCATTCTGAGAAAAACAAACAATAAAACTCGCAGATAAAAACCTTCTACCCAAACCTGTTCTGTTCTAACACACAGAAGCAACATAAAAGAGAACTAAAATAAGCTATTATTCACTCAGAATATATTGCAAAAATTCAATTAAATAAGGAACTACTAACCAGTTTCTGTAAATTAACAGTATATCTGTTTTACCTGCAATTCTTTTTGGTGTCGTCGGTGACTATGAAGATGACCTTCATTCTGCTTAATCTCACTTTCAATAAAACGCAAACGTTGTTGAGATGTTGCCAGTTGTGCCTTTTTGTTTTCAACTTCTTTTTCCAAGTGACTTTATTAAAGAAAAAAGTCATTTTTATATACACATAATATACATGCACATACACACAGAAAGATACACACAAATTTTAAAAGAACAAAACAAGACAGAACTAGACAGTACAAAAAGGTCATCAGATATTTGTTTAATAGATTTTGTTGAGCCCTTGGTGGGTAAAGCATTCCTAATATTCTAACTGTCCATAACCTTACTAGCAATTTAACAAACAGGCCAAATATTGCACTATTTAAGTGCTTGTAAAAATACTTCTGCACACATCATTCTCCCACTCTAATACTAATAATTAATACTACTAATAAGTTACTTATCAAAGTATCAAAGTAATCTTCAAGTGAAGTTAGTTACATACTGACATAAACAAAACACAGCTACCTTACATTTAAAGCTTTCAAGTTTACAAAGGTTTTAACACTCAGTCTACACTATCAGCTAGTAATATGGAAAGTAAAATGCTAATACAAACTGGGGTTCCAAATAAAAGTTTTCTAGTGGCACTGATTTTCTAGGCAAAAGTTCAGCTTTATCTTTGCAATACATTTCAAAATAACATTTTAAAAGTCAATCAAAATGGCAACTACCATTAGTGCCCGAGTAGTGTCTTGGTTCGAATATGCTTCCTTTGCAATAAATTACAGTACCATGTTCAAGATTCAGATTCTTAAAGAAATATCTTTAATTCCATTGGTAGGAATCAAACTGGCACTCTTGGTGGGTGTAAAAAAAAAAAAAAAAAAAAGAAAAGAGGCAAAGAGAAGCCTTATCAACAAACAAGAATACAGGCTGGGTGGGTCTGTTTTTCTCATGCACATATATCTAAGTAGACATACTCCACTATCTATTTCAAAAAAAAAAAAAAAAAAGTACTTTTTATGGATAGTGAATTACAAATACTAACCTTATTTCTGCTTCAACGTCTTTGCTCAGGTACTTGGGTCGGAGGTAATCAGATGAGTAATATCGTCTATTAAATACTTGGTCACCTTCGGCAGTGAAAGCTTCTCTGCAATTTTTGGGGGGCTCGCTACTCTGCATTACCTTACGAGCTTTAGAGCTACTCTGAAAAACACAATGACCTTATATCTATAGAAAAATATGTAATTGAATATTCCAACTGAAAACTATCTCAAGTTCTCACATTTACTTTCTAAAACAAAAAACAAACAAAAAAGAAACAACAGAAAAAAAAAAGCAAACACTGCTCAGTTGCAGTTTTCTTTTAATCTTTGTTACAGAATTATTTAAACTAAGTTTTACAGTCTGATTAGTCTTTCATAACTTGTCATGGAAAGGTCTCTCTAAACATTCAGTATAATTAACTATTAAAAATGGAATACATATACAGGAAATACTTCAGCTTTCTTTTAGAGATTTTAATCAAACAACATTGAACTAAAGTTTAGAGAAATCTACTGCTCAAAAATACTGAGGGCTGGACTAAGGGGTCATAAATATCAGTGCCCAAGGAAATTAATCCTTATGCAACCATGTCATTCATTCAGAAGTCTCATTTCTTCTGCACAACACCTGTTCAAACTTTTTCAGATGTGACTCAAGTCATTTTGGTAAGTCTCAAAGATAACAGTGTTATGAAAATCTGTTATTAGATTGTACGTGCATATTCATGCTACTATATATAATAGTATAAATACCTAACTATAACTAGAGCTAACATAACTAGAAATAATAAACTGCAAGAGAGAATAAGATCAAAACTAGCATTGCTATTATGAGAAAAGCAAAGAGAGCTCAGCTGTCATACATACCATTCAGCAATAGCTACATTTTCTAAACAGTCGATTAATTCTCGACTGGACAGAGCCAAAGTTCTCTTTTCTAGTAGGAATGTCAGAGGACAAACTAGAGCAAACAGTTTTGGAGGAAAAGATAAACCACAAGAAATCAAGCAAGATTACTTCTGCTGTTTGTAGAATTCTTTGTTTTCTCTAAATGAAAATTTAGAGAAACAGAGTCATGTTTGTTGGGGTTAATATCTTCATTAGTAGTAAGAAAAAAAAATTAAACCAGAGATTGAGATATAATTATAGTGACAGAAAGCAATTCATTAATGTGGATCTTATGTTGATTAAAAAAATATGCTACTAAACTGTATGAAAGTTTAGCTTAGTACCTCTTTCTAATCACCTCATTAAAGGGTTTTTTAGTAGACTATTGTTATTCTTGGTTTTACTGGACTATATACCCAAACTATATTCTCTCATCAAAACCGATTTAAAACAGCAGTGTCCAAAAGGTGGCTTTGGTTGTTTTGGTAACTGAAAAATGAACCCAATACTGACAATTTTATGCAAGTATGAGTAGGTCAATGTCCCAAACTGAACTTTTGAAGTCTCGCTATTTTCTAGATGCAACTGGTACAAGGTGGTTTAAACTTTGGTAACGCTGGAAATAATAATAATAAATAATAATAAAAAAGCTAGCACATCCCAAATCCACAAAAGACTAAAGAAATAAGGGAAATAAGAGACAAAACCACCAAATAGGAGACTGATCACACGCTGTACTCTGTACATATTGTACACAAAATATTTAGATTAGTCCTTGACTTGAGTCCTTGAAAACTAAGAGGGTAAACATCCTGGATACGGAGTAAATCCTGGAAATGAGGTTCCACAGAGACGAATGTTGGGGAACACCCAAGCCTTGAACAATAAGGCTCAAAATGGGTAATTTGTATCTGCACAATAAAAACAAACCATCCTAGAATTGCAGTCATCTCCTGTTGGAGTGGTAAGTCAAGATCTAGTGAATGTAATGCTGTAGGGAGGATGCAAGCACATGTGCGAAATAACTGAAGTTGGACAAAAGCTCTAAACTTGTTGGTTTTTAAATAAATCTCAAATCTACTAGAGGTCGACATTTTATCTTGTCTTAACCGTGACAGAAAATGGTGTAAGAAATAGGATACAAACAGTTTACTGAATCTAAAGGCATTAAGGGGAGCCCTCGAGCAGGAGGGCACATGTTTGTGTGCTGCATTATAATACTGATACCATGACGGCTCGCCAGAGTGTCTGTAATTATTATTGTCCTAGGGCAAAAAACTCTTAGCTACTTTAGCTATTTTTTTTTTTTAATCAATTGTGGATACTATTGGACACTATCCAAAAAGGTTAGGATGCCTACAAAAAAAAAAAAAAAAAAAAAAAAAAAAAAAAAAAAAAAAAAAAAAAAAAAAAAAAAAAGAACAAACAAACAAACAAAAAAAGAATGTCTTTCTTTAAAGGCCAGTAGGGAGTGGGGAGTCTTACTTTAATCAGCAGGACCCTTTCTATACCCCTTATATCAATCAAACAATTGGCAACTACTGCATCATCTATTTCCAATGCTGTGAGAACTGACGGGAATTCTGGATGATGAACTCCTCTGAAGAAAGAAGAAAAAACAACCATTTACAAAGGTCACATGAGATTCTTTAAAATAACAAATATTTGCTTCCAAAAAAATAATAATTTGAACCACTAAATGATAAAATTCAAAGTGTAGCTTACCTGTGTCTAACATCATAAACTTTATTCTGAAATTTATTTACAATTATTTGAGGTCGAAACCCAGGTGGGTAATACTTTGACATCAGCATCTGAAGATTTCTTTCATCACTATGATTATCACAGCAAAATGCCTGAACTAGGCTCTTTAAACAACATTCAACAGCCAAAGTCAGTTCAGCATCTTTCAGATGAATGAAAGCACCTAAATAAACATAAAAGACAAAGTATAAGGAGCTGTGTTCTATAATATAAGTTCAATAGTCATTTTATCACTTGAAAATAATCCTTAAGTAGTCCTTTGTAAGAGAGGAAAATAAAATCTAAAGTTAGCAGGGTGAGGTACACAACAGCCTCAAAACAGACAAGATGCCCTGAGAACACAGGCATATAATTCATTTTTCCTACAAAGGGACCTATACTTACCCAGAGGCCTACACTTCAAGCTTTTTTGAAGTCCATACTAACTCCACTAAGGAACCACTAGCAGCAGCATATCAAATCAAAGTTTGCTTATTAACAATTGCATGCTTTAAGGATAAAAGTAAAGGAAAAACTAGATCCCCACTCAATCTTCTCCAGGCTAAACTTTAATCTTAAATCTTTCCTCATATGATAGATGCTCCAGTCCCTTAAGCATCTTTGTCGCTCTACACTGAACCCTTTCTGGAAGTTCCACATGCTTCTCATACTGGGGAGCCCAAAATTGAACCCAGCAGTCTAGATGCTGCCTCTGGGGCTGAGAAGCACTTCCCTTAGCCTGCTGGTAATGCTCTTCCTAATGCAACCCAGGATGCCATTAGCCTTCCTGGTCATAAGGGAATATTGCTGGATTAGGGTTAATTTCTTGTCCATCAGTAACTCCCAGGTCTTTCTTCACAGAGCTGCTTTCCAACAGGTCAGCCCCCAGCCTGCACTGGGTTATTTCTCCCGAGGTAAAGTACTTTTGCACTTCCTGTTGGTGAACTTCATGAGATTCCTCTCTGCCCGTCTCTCCAGCCTGTCCAGGTCCCTCTGAAGGGCAGCACAGCCCTCTAGGGTATCAGTCACTCCTCACAGTTTGACATCATCAGTACAACTGCTTAGGGTTCACTCTGTACCTACACTGCTGAAGTTAAATATTAGACCCAGTATTGACCCTAGAGGACCCTGGTTTCATGCCTTCAACTAAACTTTGTGCCACTGAACCCTTGAGTATGCAATGAGGTAAGCAAAGCTCCATCTACCTCACACATCCTGAGGTTGCCTATAAGTATGTTATGGGAGATGTCAAAATCCTCACTGAAATCAAAGCAGGCAACATCCACTGTTCTCCTCTCATCTATCCAGTCAGCCATGCCATCAAAGAATTATTTTTTGATAATTATTCAATCCTAGCACATTGGTCTTGGTGAATCCACGCTGACCAGCCCTATCACCTTCTTATCTTTCACATACTTAGAGATGGCAGCCAAGATCAGTTGTTCCATCAGTTTTCCAGGGATTGATATGAGGTTGAGTGGCCTGTAGTTCTCTGCATTCTCCTTTCTGAAGACCAGAGTGACATTAGGTTTCTTCCAGTTCTCAGGCACCTCTCCTGATTGTCATGATGACTGACAGTGGACAGAAATAACACCTGCCAGCTCTCAGCATTGGTGGGTACATCCCATCAGGGCCCATGAATTTGTGGATGTCAAGTTTACTTACATAATCTCTATCCCAATACTTCTACATCAAAAGGATGTCTCCCTTTTTCCAGACTTTCTCCCTGGTCTCCAGGGTCTAGGATTCTAACAGCTAGACTTACTAGTAAAGACTAAAGCAAAAGCAGCATTCAGTATCTCTGCCTTCACTGTACCCTTCACCACCAGAACCTCTGACCCTGCAAGTAGCAGATCCACATTCTCCCTGCTATTCTTTCTGTTACTGATACATTTGCCTTTTTTGCTGTCCTTGACATCTCCTGCCAGATTTAACTCCCCATGTGCCTTGACCTACCATGTCTGTGAGTGCTGACAACATTCCTGTAATGCTCCCAAGTGCCCTATCCCCACTTCTACTTTATCTGCACTTTCTTATTCTCTTGGCTTTGCTAGGAACTCCTTATTCAACCACACAGGTTTCCTACCCTCCTTGTTCAACTTCTTGTTCATCGAGATGCACTGTTCTTGAGCCTGAGGGAGAGGATCATTGAATAAACATCTCTCTTGAATCACTCTTCCATGTCCCTATGCATTCTTCCTCCAAGAAAGTCTGTGAAGAGACCAAAGTTTGCTTCCCCTGAAGACCAGGGTTACAATCCTGCTTATTGATCTGCTTCCTCCTCAAAGAATGCCAAACTGTATTATCTCAGGGTCACTGCAGCCAAAGCTGCCCCAGCTTTCAAAAAAATCTCTAACCAGTCCTTCCTTGTTAGTATAAGGTGCAAGAGAGCACCTCTCCTCATTTGGCAGTCTTCCCATGACATCTAAGATCAAGCATCTGTCAGAGGGCAAACTTCTAGGCAAGAGATTAGGTCACAAATAGGTGCTTCTGTCTTGTGAAGCAAGGAATGACCAAAAACAAACAGTCTGCTTCTTCCAGATATTCCTGTGTGGCACAGGTTCCATTGGCTCGGTTGCTTCTCTTGAAGCTGTGCTCAGCTCCTCTTCAGCTTGGAGGGGATTGAACCTGGTCATCAGCTCAAGTATGCAGGAGGAATAAGAGTCTCTTCATATGAGGAGCAACCAGCTTACAGCCTTTCCACAGAGTTAGGACTAACTGTGCCACATAACACAAAGCCCACAAACATCTCCATTGCTGTGTATTCATTAAGAAAATGCACTACTGCGATTGCAGACAAGACCTTCTCTTTGCAGAAACTACCATGTTAACAATTTTCCTAAACAGAAAGAAAGCCTGAGGGATGAAAGAAAACAGTAACCGTAATGAGTCATGAGGTGTGGGGAGAGGTGCAGGCAGGCAGTCTTCTGTTGTAGCTACTTAAGGTAGCTTGACAAAAACAGCTGCAAAGATGAGGAAGATCAGATATTATCTAGTTCACATTATTTAAAAGAACAGATGCAACAGTTAACTTACCACAACAAAACCTTTAGACCAGAAAACATAGGAGAAAAAGGCTCCTTAAATGACAGTCCCCCTCGCCCCATAAGTTCACTGTTCACTGTAATAAAGTCCATAAGGAAGTACACTAAAATTTTTTCTGGCTGTCACTCTTACCTAAAGGTCCAACAGGTTTGTACTTAAAGTGCCCTTGCCTATAGGCTGTTTCAACTGCTTCAAGAAATGCTGGCACATGTGGTCCAAATCTTTTCAATGCATTTGTTTTACTGTCTTTCAGCTCTCTCAGCTGTTTCAGCTTGGAATCCAGTGCTTGTTTCACATCATGTTCTTCTTTCCTAAGAGAAGAGAATTTTTTGTCCAGTATTAAAAGCTTATGATTCCATATTTAACATAAATAACTTCTTTGCTCTCAAATACTCTCAAATATGGTTTGCCAAGACCTTCTCAATACTTCTACATACAGCTAGCTATAGATCTGCAACAATACTTTGGAGCATCAGGAAACATGAGACAAAGGAAATTAAGAAGAAACAGAACTACTCTGCAACAGTTTTACTAGATTTTGCTTCTTTATTATGATGAAGGGTACAAAGAGAAGCAGAGCAATAGAGACAAGAATGTCAAAGGAGATGAGAAGATTTCCAAAAATATGAAAATGTACAAAATACTAACAGCACTCACCCACAAAAAAAAACCCTAATTAATTCAAAAAGTCCAACAACAAGACAGAATGTTCCAACATGAAGTATGTTTTACAGATCAAGGAACTTAACATGTTACAAACTTTTAACATGGATATCATTGTGTAAACATTTATAAACCATCAAATGATAGAAATACAGAAGGCAGTTCAGGTAACGTAAATGGAAGCTGCACTTGTTTCCATTTACATAATTCACTTCCAAAGCCTTCCAGGAAGGTCTTCAAGAGAACACAAAAATAAACTATGTTTTTATCAATAATTAAAAGATATTTGAACATCAAGTGCTCAAACTTATCAAGTACAATAAGCAGCTATTTTACTAACCAGTAAAACAATAATGGCAATATCACCACATCAGAACCATTCTTTAAATTCAGGTTTCCAGACCAAACCTAAGAACACTTTGCTCTTTTAGTTCAGGTACTGGTTAACAGGAAGCAAGACTGAAGTTTCTAAGTTTGGATTTAACTATAGATACAATTGTTATCCTTGAGTGCATGTAAATCCTTATTCCACATTATGTATGTTGTGATACTGTATCCAAATATACTAGAGCATTAAATAAGACAAGAATTTAAATGATAGTTTCTATGAAATACAGATGGTAGGGGGAAAAGAAAGACATTAAACTTGACAGTCTGGCTTTATATCAGGCTTTAAATTAGTTAATGAAACAAGCTTTATTATTTTCTAGATGTTTCCAAATTCAGTTTCTGCCAAAGGCAAAAGTTTTAGCAAAAGTTCTAAGATATGCCAGGGGAAAAAAAATAGCGGAACAAACACACACCAAAGCTGAAACCTAAATACCTCAGGGAATGCAAGGAGATGCCTATATATTCAAAAGTAGAACCTACCTCAGCGTAGCTTGTTCTTCCTTGCACTTATATATGGCGTGCTGAAACTGATCCATTTGTTGACTAATCATTATTTCTTGATCATGGAATGCCTTTAAATGCTCTTTTAACTGTTCAATTTTCCTTTGTCTTTCCAACTGCTCAGGCTCTGAAACCTGATTAGCACTAGAACAGATTACATTTATGTTTCAAAACCTAATTGATGATTTATGAATTAAAATGTTTTATATGATGCAATTTCTAAAACAAAGATTTATGTATCAGAAAACTGTATTTAATATTTAGTGTATTTAAAATATCTAAACAGCATAAAATTTATAGTAACCTACTACCCTTTTCTATTTGTAACACCACACAGCATTCCTATGTAATATCATTTTAGCATTCCTATTATATTTGGGTTGAGCAATACCTCCTTTAAGACACCACTGAAATTAGAAAGATATACTATCACCAAACTAAAGCTTTTCACCCCTCCCCGACCCCGTCCTATTACCACACTGTCGTCTGGTCGGAATCTTGGTAGGCAAAGAAACAGGGGTTAGTGATATTTAATTGTTTCATTAGACCCTGGCAAAAATTAACTATTTTCCATTACTGCACAAACATCAGCAAATGTTCTCATCAATTGCAAGAGCTCTCTTCTTGCATACCTATACCCACATAAATATACACAGGAATCACTGTATTTGCATTTACCTATTTTTCAGTTCTTCAATTCGTTTACGTAGCTGTTCATCATCTCTTCCCAAACGTTTCAACTCAGTTCTGAGACGATTATAAAGGGCCTATGAAGGAAGCTGAAATATTAGTTGAATCAACAGAAATAAGAATTATTTCAGAAAAGAACTGATATAAGTGCAATTTTGAGAAAATAATTACTCAACTCTGAAAAACAATTCCCTATACTTAAGAAAAACAGAACTTGAATTTCAATTCAACAGTATTACTGTTCCTTTTCCATTTTGTGATTCATTAACATGAACAGACTAAGCTGCTCACAGCTTAACACCAGTATAGAGATATAAACCCTACTGCCTCAAACAGAAGCTACTTGCAACTAAAGCAGAAAGTTGTATCTGTTTGGAATTGCAGAGAAATGCACAATGCACTCAGAAAACCTAGACACAGACGCAGAGAGTGCATGAGTGGAACACAGACAGCATTAAGGCAATAAATCAATACAATCTTCAACAGTTTTGCTGGTTACCTCAGCTTCATTGAATGCTTTTCTCCCTGCCTGCACATCAGCTTTTGAAGAAATACACTGAGGATGTAGAGCTTGTGCTTCTTCACTTATCTTTTCCAACTTGTCTTGTATCATTTTGTATTTTTCTTCTGCTTCGTTTATTTTCACCTTTATAATCAAAAGATAATGAATTACAATATAAAATACAAGATTTTCTCCCTACTTCTTAACGCTATAAATAATTTTGAATGATAGTTTTCTTCTCTCTGCTGACATCTCTCACTTTTGATAAGAAAGTAGTATCTGGACAATGTTCCTTTAATAGACATGTTTTTGCAATGAAGTAAAATTGCACAAATAATTCTGTATTTATATGCATGCACCCATACACTTCAGCAAGAAATTGACACCTTCCCTTGGAAAAGGGAATTCCAATAAATCAAAGAAAAATACTATTCTCTGCAAAATGTAGATTTATGTGAATCTGAATGCTTAGCAAAATTAATCTTTCTTACAGCATCCAGCAAGCTTAGTGCCATTAGAAGAGTCTATTTCCAAGTATTTCCTGAATTGAGATACTAATCTTTTCTATGAGCAATGACACCCAAAGAATTCTATGTAGCGGATTTCTGAAAAAGGCACGTTACAGAAACAGGTGTTTCATAAGTACTCTCAAGAATAAAACTAAAAGAAATGTTTTAAATGTCCACTCACCATACATGAAATACTAGCCACCTCAAACTGTCAATGTGAAGTACCATTACATGAGTTGGAAGTATCAGCATGATAACCACACACAGACACACCCTCTTCCAGAACAATAAGCAGCAAAACACCCTAATATTATACTACAAGGAAACGTAGAATGTGGAGTTACTTTTAAGTCTTCAGTGACTAAAGAAGCATATAAAAGCTAATCAATAATATTTATAGTATTTTTCAGGTTGCAGTAGCTTGTGAAAAAGCTGAAAGGGCAGTATTAGTGGCTTATATGTAAAAGAAGAATCACAGTTTTAAATGTTTTATTGAGTAAAGAAGAATAAATTAAAATATGGTTAAAAAAAAAAAAAAAAAAAAAAAAAACACATGTATATATGTACCTGACATTCTTCTAGCTTCTGAACAAATTTTTCTGTACGTTCCTCTTCAACTTTGATGCTTTCTTTGACTGGCTGTATTTCTCTTTCCATTTCACTCACCTAAGCACAAGCATTTACGAGCACACATCAGAAGGTCCAAGGCAGATATGAAAATCATTTAAATGGTTATTTATTAGGAAACAACTTTACCACTGCCCACGCCATTTTATGTTTCAACTCTTCAAGATGATTTCGCATTTCTTTCACAAACCCAATACTTTTGTAACGTTCTTTTTTTTCACGATACTGAAGCTTGAGTTCTCGTAGACGCTGATGAAGAAAAACAATAAAAAAAGTTCAATTGTGAATGTGTAAAAGTGCTAAAATACAAAATCTTGGAAATATTTACTTTTTGAAGCCTAATATCATGAAAATCCAACCAAAATAAAACTACATATGCTAAATATAATTCACTCAGTGCTCAGCTCTCTACTAATTGTTACCAAAATTGAAACATACCTCTACTCCCTGCTCTATCTGAAGACACGTATTTTCTTTTGTTTTCATAATATAGGAATAATCTTCTTTCATTTGTTCCAGTTGAGTTGCTTTCATGAAAAACTAAAAAGCAGCAGAAATACAGATGTCAACAGCTTATCTAAACGAACCATAATTAATATCAACATAAAGACCACTCATCTCAACCTCTATGCATATTAAGTGATCCACAAAGTTCAATTGGAGGAATTATCTTTGAATGATGAATTTAATGTCCTAAGAATTTACCAATCTCCTAGAGAAAAGGGACTTAAAATCCCAAATCCTTAGTCTAATTACCTGATTATAACAGCCATTGAGGTACTTCTAAAAAGAATTTTTTTTCCTCCTCCAAATGCCTCATTCTAAAATTTGAAACCAAGTATTTTGACTTCCTCTTTTTTTTTTTTTTATTGTTAGGTTTTTATAAAAGACTAGTTTTAAAAACTGTATTTTTACAAATGTAAACATATAAGAATTTTTTCTTACCTTGTACTTGTCACCTTCATTTTTAGATTGTAAGAAGTGTTTACTCATCTCTTGAGTTAAAACAGACACAGGGTTATCGACCTATAAAAGTAAAATAATTTGCTTTCCATTTTAGGAAAATATTTTAAAAATGGCTTTCACTTAACCATGAAAACCAGCAAACTTCCTCGTTTAGGAATTAACTATTCCACTTATTTTATAAACTCTACCAAGTACAAGCTTAAACCACAGAAGCACAAACAAACTATTTTCAGAAGGATAACTGACTTTAGAAAGAAAAGGTCTCCTTTCTTCATTTACTTTCAAAATACAGGGATAGAAATTTTGTTCAGTGCTGTTTAATTTCTCCATATAAAATTCAAAGTATTACATTCAATTAATTGTCCAATATATTCTTAAGGAAATTTGCACAAAATAGCAAATTCATTATTTGATAATAGAAGTTTATATTATTGCATATGGTGAATTTATTGAGCATTCCATAGCTTTATGTGCATGACCTGATTTCTCCTAAATCATTTAAGCAGCAAACAAAACTCCTAGAGAGTAGGAGCAGGTATGAAAAAAGCCTTAGACTTTCATTAACAAGGTATGACTCATAGCTCACAAATTATATCTAACATTTATGTAGTAGGATAGGGTCATATTCTGCACCAAGTAACCTGCATTAAATTAAAATATTATATTGCCATTCAGTGAAAATTAGTATGAAAAAGACAAACTTTTGTCCCTTAATAAAATTCAGCATTGTTTTTTATTTAAAAATCTGTAATATTAATGTCTTTAACTTCATACAATTCAATCACTGTAACAATTACCTGTATATTAAAATGATCCAGTATTGCTACAAGTTCCTCTTTTTTTGAAGAAATTACGGTTCCTAATAGCACAAAAGAAGATTAAAAACAGGCCCAAAGCAAAAACAAATACCAAATCCCAGCATTCTATTCAACTTACTGTCTCTTACCAGTAAAAAATAGTTTAAGTACTGTTTTCATTTTAAGTTAAAAATACCATTTTATATATTATATTTGCATTAGTAGTAAGTATAAATTAATGCTCATCTTCTAAATTTTCTTCTGTTAGAAGATAGATAAATCCGCAAATTCAACAAAAATTCAAAGACTAGAAACTATGTTCAGACTCATCACACAAGCATATATAAAGCAAAATACCGTATGACCTGCGTCATACAGAATAGGATGCAATTACTTAAGAATATGCTAATATGTCACGATCTAAGGTAAATGCAAAAAAAGATGACCTTAATAATCATCCTTTACTAATATTAACAAAATTAAAGTAATAAAAATATGTTAGAAGTTTTTAAGACTGAGGAAAAAAAAACTATAGGATCACTGACCTGATTTGCTTTTAAGTCTGTAACTTCTGCTTCCATCGAGATTAATGTGCTGATTCACAATAATAGAGTCACCATACACTTCAGGTTTAAACGCATCTCTTCCTTGGTTTTGCAATGTTATTGAAATATCTGCAGAACTAGAAGGATCAGACAACCCATATTAATTCCAAAACAGAAATTCCAACTTTCAGCAGATTTTTTCCGAGTCTTGTTTAGGTCACAAGTTTAAGTCAGTCGTGATGCAAGCCAAACCCAGATACACTCATAACGTTTGACTCAAAGCAGCATCAAATGTGTATAACCAGACAAATTGTCATACACTGGTCTGATTCCTCCTTTTATGCTCCAGACAGATCATTAGGTGAAAACAAATAGTTATGAAAGGGGAAGTAGAACACAGACCTCTCCCCTTTCCCTCCCAGCTGACCACCTTAATCTTTAGGTTTACTTCCTTCCTGCTTGCTTGTCTTCAGCCTTTGGTTTATTCAGGAAAAAGCTGCTTACCTTCTACAGGCATTCCTAACCAGAGTAATTTAGAGCCTACTGGTCAAGACATTCTTATAGAAAAGACAGGGTTGAATTCTGAATTAACCAAAAATTTTATCAGTTAACCTAAGCTTGACTATGCTTTTTAAGACTGAAGAAGTTTTACTTACGACTCTCCATCTTTTACGAACACTTTTAAAGATGAACCTCTATTAGTTGTAGTGGCTTTTCCACCAAGGCCAACAATAAGAGCAGTTAATACAGAACTCTTTCCACCTGTAATGAGAAGTGTAGAAATTAAAAAAAGAGATTCTTATAGCACTTTTTATCCAGTTCACTCACGCTTTAGACTTTCAGATGTTTGACTGTTTATATATTCAGCACTTAAATTCTAATTTGCTTCTTTACTGGACAGATGCATAATATAGCAATGGTACCAGTTCTAGGAAAAGCAGGTATTTCCAAAGTCCACCCACCTTGTCTCCTTTCCTCCCGCACCCTCTGTCCCCAATTCTCCCTGCCCCCACTCCCATCAAAAAAACAAACCAAACCAAAAAAAAAACCTAACATTTAACCTTTTGTTATTTCTCCTCAGCAATTTGGGCTCAAATTCCCCCTCTCCCTGCCTAAACCATACGGAAAACATTTATACAATAATAATAATAATAATAATAATAATAATAATAATAATAATAAAACCTTCAAATTATAATTTAAATAAATGTCTGAGAGAATTTAAGCTCTCAACTTTTACACTTAATAAAATACAAGTCTAGGTACGATTTATCTGAGAAAAGAAATGTATATTGTGTTTTCCAAGTCTCTAAGACCTAATTTTCTGAACAGCTTTGAACTACAGATATAGACCTATGCTTAGTGAGTCTAAAATTCCAATTCCTAAACGACAGAGAGATTAGATAGCTACTCATTTTGAAGAAAGATTACACTATTAACAGTAGTGTTCTTTGACAGAGAAATGATGCAGTTAATACTTACTTCCATTGTTTCCAACCACAAAATTGAGATTTGATCCAAACTGAAAAGGTCCCAACATCGAATGGCACATAAAGTTCTTCAGCTGGATGCTTTCAATTATCCCAACTTCCCCTACAGTCTAAAGAATTAAATTTGATGCTTGTGAGCATTTCAATTAAATACAGTTTTTGTTTTAGATGTACGCACAAGATCAGAACAGTCACCAAAGCTGATCACTCATTAATAGCAACTTTGTTTCCCCCTTCCCGTAACTAGCTTATCATTAGTAAGAATACATGCTTAAGAAAAACAACAGCGTAGAATCTATAAAATCACACAGAAGTAAACTGTCTTAAGCTGATTTTAATTTATTGATCTATTTGTGACAATTTCTAGGACCAGTTAGGAAGAAGGAAATGAAGCTAAAAATTGAAAAGAGAGTCTATTGGTCCACTGAAAACCAGTGAGATATTCTGACAGAATATTTGAATTCTGGCTCCAGAGCTTTAGAAAAGCAGTATTTTCTAACTGATTTTCTAAGAAAGCAATGCTTTCAGCAGGAATAAACAAACCAGTGTCTGCTGTTTGAGAAAACAAAGTGAGGGATAATGCCTCAGTGCAAGACAACAAGATAGTGCTATATGTTGCAACATATAGCATAGTATTTGCATGCTCAAAAACTATTTTAATAATTCTAATCACCAAGTTGAAATTCAGCTAATATAGAAAATGCAGAAGAAATAGTATTCCTCTATTTTGTTTTACAGTTAATTAACAATCCAAATGAAATAAAATTTCATTACTTCAAAGGTAAGTACAGACACAAAAGTACAGACACATTATCACTATCTACTACACATTACCTTATGGTAGTGTTCTCCTCAAATCCTACAGGCAAAACATTTATTTCAGTATCAACCAGAATCAGAGACCATTGTTCCAATACAAACTTTCTCTGGTATCTTATTTTTTTCTTTCTGACTTTTTAAACAGCTTACCGATGGTGAAGAAAAATTGCTATCTGCCAATAGCTGTGAATTTTCTTCTTCATTATACTCATCAGTTGGTTCATCTGTGAATTCTTGTCTCCGTCTTTTTTGGGACCCAGGCTGTAAAACACTTTCTTCTTTTCTCTTACCCATGAGTACTGGAGGAAAATAAAATATGGTAGACAGAGACACATTTATAAATTACTATAAAAGAAATATAAAGGATCATTGCAAATGTTGCCACGAACCGAAACACTTTATTTTTCAGAATTGAAATCTAAGTGAATACAAGCCGAAGTTTAAAATTATAGCAAAAGACAGACAATTTCATTACTTTTTCATTACTTTACCAAAATTTGTTCTTTGTTGATTAAGAATAAAATTACATGTGATTCTATTTCCCTTGTAACAGTAACTTTAATATTTACTACATTTTCCTTTGTTTATTATTGAAGTTCAAGTCAAAAGAATGCAAAGTTTAACTTGGCTGATCCCATGTCAAAACACCACATCACAGCCTGACGCAACCTATCCGCAAGCAGAAGGCAAATATTAAAGAATCACAAAGAAATAAAGAAAAGCTCAAATTTACAAAGCTCAAATTAGAGCTTCAATAATAAAAAACATTGAATGCTCTCCTATCTCCATGCAGACCTGTATGGGCCAATGACACACAGACATGTTTAGGCCAATGTGGAGAAAGAGTCTGAGGGTTCACTTTCGTCAGCTGAATGTGCTTTTTAAAACTAGTCTGATTTCAGCAGACAAAAAGATGAGAAAGCTCACACTATCAAGCACTGTAGCATCTATTATCAGACATAACAGATATTAAAATGTTACATAATTGCAAATGGTAGTTAATTTCTACTCTAGGTATAGAGTTATGAAAAACAGCATCTAATGTTTCCAAGTCTTTGATACATTAGATAGAAAGAAATGGGTTTTTTTAATTAAATGCAATGAATACATTCAAAGCAAAGACAGAAGTGTAATCTACTTTCCTTTTGACCTTCTTGCAATATGTTTTTATAGTGGGGATTACAAAATAGTTATATCCATTAAACATTAAAATGGAAATATAAGTTTCCCTGTAACGTTCTGCAGTTTAACATGATAAAAACAAACATATGATCAGACACATTTTGTCATTTAGTTACATACTTTTGTTATGGTACTTTCAGTTCACTACATAAAGGCGTCCTTATGTTTAAGTTACTCAGATTGGGAAAGAGCTGTTGGCATGCTCCTGGAATTCACTCATCACACAAACATGAAGGCAGGCATCCATTCAATCTGATGTTGCAACTGAAACCACTCTCTAAAAAGGAAGAAAAAAAAATGCAAGACTCAAATGCTATAATTACTAAAGATCAGGTTTATGATTTCTACTGTTGTACTACCTGAGTCTTAGCTGAGCAGCTAAGACAAATAGAGCAATAGAATGGAGAAAACAAAAAACACAAATACACACAAAACCTCCCATATTATACTGAAGTAAAACAGCAAAAGAGCTTTCGCTCCAGAATTCTGGAATAACTTATATGTGAATGTTCAAATAAGCTTTATTAAAAAAAAAAAAAAAAAACAACACACTAAAAGACACAGAGAGAAAGTGCAAAAAAACACACTCCTCACAAGTCAATCAATTTCAGCTTTAGATCATCTTGATATTTTTCCACACAAAGTTATTCTCTGCCTTAGTAACTCCAAAAACTTTTGCACCAATACATCCCTCATATTTTCACAAAAACTTTAACATCACTTATTATGAATGTCATTAAAAATGTGCTGAATGTCATTAGCTCGTCATGTCATTTGCATGTCATTAAAAATGTGGAAGTATCAAACACACTAGCAAGGATAAATTAAAATATTTTAAGTAACAGACTAGAGGGAAGACAACAGTAAGTCAAAACTTTTAACAGAGCTTTGTTTAAAGGATCAGACTCCATATTTAACATCTGAAGCCTATATTATAAGAAAGTAAGACTGTGTTAATGGAGACTTGTTGTAACAGAGATAGGAATGTAATATAAATGAGAATCTGACTATCATCCAGTAAAATGAAAGTGGTGATATAACAGAAATAAATGAGAACTTTACTAGAATAGAATGAAAAAAAAACGTAGTTTGGAGTTTGGGAACAACATGGACAATACAGACAATACAGATCCAGTAACAAAAGACAGCACAAGATTACTACAAGATATTACAAGTAGTTATGCACATTGTAAGGGACCCTAAAAGAAAAATCCCAGTATGCATTACATAATGCATTATTAGGACTACCACACATGACAGCAGGAAGGTATTTACAGTATTAAGATCACAGTACAGAGAAAGAGAGGATGAATCCACTAGAGGGATACTTGATGTCCAGAATTTTGACTGCATGAATTTCTAAACCTCCCTCTCCTAATGAGTCACAGGGGGCCTCATCCAGAACAGACAAACTATTGTGGCAAAAAACAAACAAACAAAAAAAAAACCCTACACTTCATAGGCTTTCTAACATTGTTAGGCTGGGCCTAGCACTCCTATTTTACAGGGCAGTTCAAATACCACCACAACTCAATGTTGTCCCATCAGCAAAATAAATGGATAAGACAAAACAGCAGATCTATGGCAGGTTGAATGACCAACTACAGAAGGAATCTCCAGCGCTCACACTGCTCTGCAGGCACGTTATGCCCAAAAGCAGTCCATGCCACACCTCCCGGCCACCGAGTTGAGCACGAATTTGGTAGGAAGCAACAGGGCACTCGGTGCTAGCTGGCCTAAGGGAGGGAGCATAGGAAGGGGCAGCGGTTCCCCCACCCGCACCCTTGCTGCTTGCTCGGCTCCAGAGGAGCCGTTAGGGACCTTTCCTTCCTCTCGCAACACTCCGGGGCTTTTGCCGGTTGTCACCCCGGTGCAGCAGAAACAAGGCTCGGACCCCGCGCTCGGCCGCACGGCCGGGCAGGAGGCGCCGCTTCCCCCGGTGCCTCCACAGCAACGGCCGCCATGGGGCAGGGCCCGCTCCCTCCCCGCGAGGGGCAGCCAGGCGGGCAGCCCCACGGCCGTGCAGCGCGCGGGATGCTGCGAAACGCTCCTGGCCTCTAATTCCCCCCTCTCACGCGTACAAAGAGGGGAACCAGGGCCCAGCCGGGCAGGAGCGGCTGCGGCGCGGTGTCCAGCACCGCCAAGGCAGCCCCTCCTCTGCACCGTCCGGCTCCCCGAGGACACGGGCACGTACCGGGCCGGGGAACCGCCGCCGCTTCCTGCTCCTCCTCGCCTCTCCTCAGCGCCGCCCGCCGAGCGCGGCGGTTGCAGCGGGCGCCGCTCCCAACCGCGCCGAAGGTTCGAGCGCGGCGGCGCCCGCGCGCCCAGCAGGGGCTGCCGGGCGGGAGCGGA
>JAWLRI010001104.1:281465-314124 GCA_034781795.1 Crypturellus tataupa
CCGCGGGCCGCCCAGAGCGCGGAGCGGCGCTGCGCCTGCGCGCTGCGGCGCCTTCCCCGGGAGCCGCGGCGCCGTCGCCATCTTAGAGGCGGAGCTCGCGGAGCGGCGGCAGTTTCGACCGTTGGCGCCGACACGGGGGCGGCTGCGACAGCTCCGGCCGCGACCGAGGTGGGAGTTTAGGCGCTGGAATTCAAAAAAAAAAAAACACTGGGATTCAAACGGGTTGGTGTTTATGTCTCGTGAGTGAGCTGGTAGGTGCAGTGGTGTGCGGGGAAAACAAACAAAAAAATCAGGTCTGGTCCTCCTGCTTTTCGAACATGGGAGAGCCGGGGAGAACAAAAAGCCTCAATAAAACCTGAGTGAATGGGCCATTTCTTTTAAAAACAGTAGATCTGTCTGTGAGCAGGATCCAGACTTAAGTTACTTGTGGAATACGCTCAAAAACAAATACTGGGGGGAAGGCTGAGGGGAGGAAGATGTGATAGATCTTGCTTTGGGAAACCGTATCCTTTGACTATCTTGTGGTAAGGAAAAAGTCTTAATAACAATACTTACAGCAATGCTTTATTATCTCACTAAAGAAAATACTATTTTTTTCTTTATTCTCTTTTGTTTAAAACTTTTTTCCCCTAGTGTGTTAAGTATTTCTAGTGTATATTTCTTTTCTGTTAATTAAATACTATCTGACTGTTTATAGGAACATTGATAAACCAACTAAATCAGAGTTTCTGAAATTCGGTATGGATAATGTAGGCTGATAGATACCGAATGATAAATATCTATCTATCTATCAAAAAGCTCTGTTCTTCCTTTCTCACTTTTTTTTTTTAATTTTATTTTTGTTGTGTGTGTTTTGTCTTATTAAAGTCCTTAAAGCTGAATATTGTATTTAGCTTTTGAGGGGGTTTGCATGCCCTTTTTTGTTGTCCGGCTCCTCCCTTTTCCCTAGCCTCCCTATATTTTACATGTACAAATTGGGGAAAAAAAAAACTGTTAATGACAGAAGGGGAGATTGTAATTGTAGTTCACCTTTATTACAAGAATATAACTACTAACTATCTTAGATTTTACAGTCACTCAACTTCTTGTTACTTTTTTTTTTTTTTTTAACTATTATGTTTTTGTTTGGTTGGTTTAGGTAGATTTAGGGAGGAGGTGATTAGAAAACAATACCATGACTTTCTTGTATTTTATAGTTGTGTTAGGATTTTTATAGCAGTTTTCAGGTTGACGCTTTCCAGAGTTTCTATAGAAGGTGTCTATAAAATTGCATACGATGAGTGCTTTAGCAGCAGTATGTTCCCTTCCATCCCTCATTATTAAAATAGTCCTGTTGCATGCATCTGTGGCATCTCTTTGCCTTAATTTTATGAAAGCAACAGAAGTATATTTAACAAAAGCTGATGTGCATTATATTAAAATGGAATTTGTTTTTATAAGCTCTACTTCAGATTTGGTAGTTTATTGCTGGTAGATTCCTGTGTGAACCTTGTCTGAGGTGACCCTCCACGCCACTAGAAATACTTCTTAACCACTGCTGATATCAGTTAATGAGAAACTTAACGTGGAAAAAAAAAAAGATCATCCTGCAATTAAAAAAAAAGCCACTTATTTGCATGCTTTAATATAGATAGAGGTAACTCATTTTATGTACCTGAGACGTAACAGGTATATAACAGACGTAACAATAAAATCAATACTTTATTTTACTATGCCTTGAATGCACAAAAATTAAAACCAGGTTACATCATTAAAATAGTTAAAGGAATCTATACAAAACTGATCTCTGTTGAAAGTAAGTTTTTCCCCGAGAATCAAATAGAGAGGAAAAAAATCTCGCCAGTAAAAGCAACCTGTAATTTCTGCAGAGGCAGAAACTACTTGTACTGTTGTATTACCTACTTGTATTATCTACGTTGTTTTAAAACATGTCTTTGAGTACAGAACACAGAGCATTTTGCAAAGCCAGCCTACTGTTCTCTGTGATGGTGTTAAATAGGGTATGTACATGAATTTTTCAGGGCTATGTTTGCAAGAGGCCACAAGGTGGAATAGCTCCACCTCTGACCTGGGCAGATCTCAGAACACAGGAAACATCTGATCACAGTTTCCCCACAGGAGGGCTTTTGGTTGTCTGTACAGTAGTTTCAAACTTAAGAAATTTCAAATTTAAGAAATTCAAAAAAATATATTTTTTATCTTTGAATTTTGAGAGAGAAGTAGTAGAGAAATAATAACAAGGCAACCTTTTTTACAGTAAGACAATGTAGGAATAGGCTGGCAAGGACGGTAGGACAAATCAGGAAGGGAGTGGGATGGGTAGGACAAATCAGGAAGGCTTACAGAAGTGTGAGGTGTGAAATCTAGAAGAATAATGGAAAAGGAAAGAAAAAGGAAGAAAATCTCATAATGGGATAGGCATGGGTAATAGAGCTACATGAGTAGAGCTACCTAAGAAAAAAATATATATATACCATCCAGTGGGTGTGCATTGTCAGCTGACGTATAGTATAGAGTTTATAGAGCAAGTCCTGCAATACCAAAATTAAAAATGTTGAAATCAAATGCACTATCTTGTTTCTAGAATCACATTATTATAAATAAATGTTTCCTGGAAGAATCCTCCTGAGGTCATCTATAAGACTTTCCTGTTCAGAGTGCATCAAACCAGCAAAACAACATCATGACTGAATCTTGAAAATCTCCACAAGTGGAGATTCCACAACCTCTTTGGTTGAAAAAGGTTCTGCCATTTTTTCCTGACATCCACTTTCAATTTCCCAAGGCCCAATCTATGACTATTGTCCCTTTTTGGATTATTCTGGATTACCAAAAAAAATTTGATTCGGCTTCATAAATATCTTTCAAGTAGCTGTAGGCTATTATTATCTGAACAGAATTATTTTTAATGCAAATCTTATAGCTTCAGATGGAGGAATAACTTTTTTTTACTGATGCAAGACTTAGATTGGAGATACGTGTGGTATGCATGAGACAATGTTTTTTTTTTATTATGTTTGTCTTTATTATTTCTATTCAGACTAACTACAATTAAAAATGCATGTTCCAAAGAAGCTAGTCAGTAATAAACCACCTGTAAACTAGGGTTGGTATATGCTTATAAGGTTTGATCACAAGAGTTCATGGCTCTTAAAAGTAAAAGCAATACTGACTATTTTCAAATTAACGTTCATAAATAAATGCCCTACTTTGTGTTAGGTTCTAAAAATACTTTATTTTACTTGATCTTTACAGCTGGAGCCTTTGGATCAACAACAAAGAGGACAGAACAATGGGAGTGACTAATCTGTGGCAGATCCTGGAGCCTGTGAAACAACCTGTGAACTTGAGCAGTCTCTGTGGAAAAACACTTGCAGTTGACTTAAGCCTGTGGGTATGTGAAGCACAGACAGTTAAAAAGATGATTGGAGTAGTCACCAAGCCTCATCTCAGGTATAGTATCTATATAATTTATTTTAGCTAAAAAAGTTGGTGCTGTGCAATTTAACCTTAAAACTTCACCCAAAGATAAGAATATCTAGGTTAAGACTCCAGAATTCATATGACTATTTGGTTTGACTCTGTTATATCAGTTGAGCCACATGCATCAAGTGAAGGCAAGTTGGATTAAATTGAACACAAATGCTCAGAGACAAATGAGAGGTCCAGCCTACTTAATGTTGGGACTTCAATGATAGATAGGAATGAGATGTATTGGATGTAAGCAGAACCATGCTTACCTTAATCTGTATACTGCAAGACTTTTGCTGCAGTATTGAGCAGCAAGAACACAAACTAGAAGGTTCATTTCATAGTTTTGAGGCTGTGTATTGGAAAATACTGTGGGAATTTTGGCAATTAATTTATCAAGATCCAAATTGCTGTGATAGAGAACACATCAGTAGTCATACTGTGCTTTAGATTGTTGTGGCCAAATCCAAATTCTAGTAAGACCCCACATTGAAGTAAATGTGCATAGATGAGTCTTCAGGCTTATAAACTGAAGCATATACAACCTTGAATATGTATATTTCTTATTTAAACAAACACTTAAGTAATCAGCAAATGTAAGAAGCTGTAACTTCTTTCAAGATTTCTTCAAGTGATGCTGACAAAAATTAAAATCAATGAAAATTTGCTAAAGAAAAAGCAAAGTTTCAAAACATTAGCTATTACTAGATATTTATGTGGCTTCTTTGATATCAGTTACTTGAAGTTTCAGCATCTCCTGAGAATCATTTCTTACAATGTCATACTCATGACCCCAAATTGATATTTAACTTAAAGCACAATATGGCCAAAGTATTTACATGCTTATTATACCATATCCTGGGTATAGTAGAATAGAAGCATCGGTCCAGATCTCTTATGCATCCTTTCCAAAGCAAGACAAAGGGATGAGTAGTTTTCTGCCAGAAAAATGAATGTTTTCAGGAAGTAGGACAGTAAAGACAGATCAGTGAACTACTGGAAAACACACATTTTGTGATTACTTTCAGTACTAACTTGCCGCCTCAATAGTCATTATTGTTTCATTGTAAATTGCCCTATGACAGTGATGCAAGCCTTGCATATGAGATAACTCAGCAAGATAATGATTTCTGTGAATCTGTCTTATAGTACAGCTTTCACTTCAGTATCTGAAGCACTTCTATTGATAGATTTGAAATTAAAAATATAATAAAATGACTATTAGTATGCATATATGTTTGAAAGCAGATTTTGAACACATAGTTTCTATTCATCCTTTTAAGTTTATTGATGTTATTATTCTAAAAAAAATTTTTTTTGGACATAATATGGTATTTTTTTTGTGAAATTTGTAAAGCTATTTCAAATCTACAGTACTTTAAACACCAGGAGAGTAACCTGGGGATGAGGGAATCATAAGCGATGGAGAGAAAGCTAAAATAGTCTCTCGGGTAGTTTTGAGGGAAAAACATCCAGAGAAAATCGGGCTTTATTATTTCTGTTGCTTAAGAAAATGCTTCCTTTATTGCAGAAACCTCTTTTTTCGATTCTCTTTCTTAACATCCATGGGGATTAAACTAGTATTTGTCATGGAAGGAGAGGCACCCAAGTTGAAAGCAGACACCATGAGTAAAAGGAATGAGATGCGCTATGGAACTTCCAAGCAACCGAGGGCTGCAAGAACTGGGAGATCTTATTTTAAATCCGTTTTAAAAGAGGTGAGTGACTGAGGCGAGGTTTGGAAGAGGGTATAGGAAAAAATGTAACAAAATTACAAATGTAACAAGAATTTGAAACAACTAATTGAATTTTCTACACAACATTTCAGCAGTATTTTGAGTTAGAGGAATTATTTGCATCCCTTTGAAACTGGGCATTATAACATTCGTTTAACTATTGTTCCAGTGGAGGCACCATGCTAGCAAATATAAACATTATTAGATGTATTCCTGTATTTGTTATGCTTCAGAGAACTACAGTCATAAATGTGTGCTTATTCTAGAAATTCAAATTTCTCATTCTTTAATAATGTTCCTATTTGTACTTTTTCCTAAATGATATATACCAGTTGGGTATATGATTAATTTTACTTCTCTGACTAGTTCTAGGTTAGCAGTAGTGGTATTGTTAAATATGGCATAAATATAGTCACATGCCTTTTCCAATAATATCTTTGTTCATTAAATGCATCATAACCAAAGCTAAAATACAGCCTCCACTCTATAGTGTGATGATCTATTTTGACTTTTGGCAGGGACAATCTGTGAAAGCAAACTCATCAGAAAGTTGTTTGGAAGTAGACAAATTTTCAGTACCTGATTACTCTTACTGCCTTTACTGAGCTCTGGTGAATGAAGACCAGTGATTATGCTCTGAAAGGCCTAATAAATATTGCTAATAATTGTATCTAATTGAATATTAAATCTCTAATTAGTACTGGATATTTTTCTTTCAGTGTCTTGAAATGTTGGAGTGCTTGGGTGTCCCATGGGTTCAAGCAGCTGGGGAAGCAGAGGCAATGTGTGCTTACCTAAATGCGAATGGATATGTTGATGGCTGTATTACCAACGATGGAGATGCCTTTTTATATGGAGCTCAAACAGTTTATAGGAACTTTGCCATGAATGCCAAGGTAGCGTACTTCATTTGGGATTGAGGGCAGTGGGAAAATTTTTCACCTACTCCTTAGGCACACTATCTTCTCCAAAATATAAATCAAAAGGACCATAAGGCCTTAAAAAAAAATCACATACTGTATTTATCCTTTTGTATTTGGATTTGTTTAAAATAGTACTTTAAGGAGGTAACATTTTGTTTGATTCGCTGGCAATCCAAGTGCTGGATACAAGAGCAAAACAAGCAAATTGAAGAATGTTTGTGATGTTCTAATTTGTATTTGTAGAATCCTAGAATGTATAGTAAATCATAAGTAGCCATTCTTTTCCTTCTACAGTGGACAATTTGAGTGAAATAATTGTACTTCATAAACTTACAATTGGATACGTGAAAGAGTTAAGTCTCCTCAGTCTCATACCACTGATCACATTCTTGCATCTTACATATTTAGCTTATGAATATACTTACAGTTAATACTGACTACAGGTCTCAAATTGAGCATGAATGGGACAGGGACAATATATCTGGGACAATAGAGACAATAAATCTGTATCAGTTGGTGTTCGAAAAATCGCAATTCATGACCTTGAACCAAAATTTTTTTTAAGTTGGTGGAAGATTATATGCTTTGATATTACCATTTTGGGATTTTATGTTGGTCTTTTTTTGTGTGTGTATGTGTTTGGTTTTTTTCTTCTTTTTTTTCATTAAATTCCTGTGTTGATTATTACCGAGAATGAAGATAAACTCAATTTTTCAGGTGAACTTTATTATATATCTTAAGTCAGGTTATGTTTTTCTTTTTTTAAAAAATAATAATAATATGAGTATGTCCATCAATGAATTCCCTTCCAGAATTTTAAATATCTGTATATATACATATGTATATATATATGTATGCACACACACACATGTACATATATATTTCAAATTCATTTTTTTCAACTTTTTTTTTTTTCAAAAAGTTTTTAGATGCTCCTTCATCCCACAAATCTAATATGTTAGGTAGCATTTTAATCTTTTTACTCAAGCAACATATTATTATGTGTTTTAAAAAAGTTTTTCTTGATATCACTTATACAGTAACTAATATTGAATAATGTTAGTTTAACCCCACTTTTTTTTCTACAGACATCAGAGAATAAACAAAACAACCTTTGACTGTAATTATTTTCAGCAGTTGATATCCATACTAATAGCTCAAAATTCCATAAGTGTAGTATCCCATATGGTTTTGATTCACTTCTATTTGCCCATGTATAATATTTATAATATCGCATTTAATTAGTGCTTTTTGGGTTTTGCTGTTATACCTTTCTTCATTTTATAGGATAGACCCATTCCTTGCAGAGGAGGGTGAATTGTAGTGGGCAACCAAGGTGATTATGAGTCCCTGGACTGTTCCTTCCCTAGCATTATAGAAACAAAACAATATGTAATACATACCTGTTGCAGGAACCGCATCTCGACTGCTACACAATGTCCTCTATAAAAAAGAAGCTTGGTTGTGACAGAGAGTCTTTGATTGGGCTAGCTGTTCTTCTGGGTTGTGATTATCTTCCAAAGGTAAGAAACTTTTTTTTTTTAGTATTATTAATAGACACTCATTCTCAAGACAGTGTATTTACAGAGATGTACTCGCTCAGAGAAATCCATACACAATGCATGGTTACTGACATCAAGTTATTTAATAAGTCACTATAATTCTTGTTTGCAGAGGCCATAATGATAATCAAAATAGTTCACAGACATTAATGTGTCTAAAACTAAACTGTTCAAGTATTATTCCAGACTTCACATATTGAAGATGAAGACAAATTTAGGTGTTGCTGAATGTGTTGAGCAAGATCTTATGTGAGAAGACCTTACGTCTTCTTCGAGAATACTTCATATTTGCTAGCATGCAAAAGTACTTCCATGATAGACCTGCCAAGGAAAATAAGAAAAACAAGAGTCTATTTCTATGCTGTTTGAAATAGTTAACAGTGATGATTTTGGAGTATTAGTATCATCAGTTCTTTATGCAGTTTAAATATACACCTTATTAATTCTATCATTTGTAAACACGTGATTTCTAAGATAGGAGGAGTCATGTACTGGAGAGCGTTTTATTGAACGAGGTGAGAGGGATTCTCTGTAGCGGTCTTTGTAGTTGGATAACTGATGATGTTTGCTCTGATATTTTCTTGGAAGAAAGTGAGAATATAAAATGATCTGCTTTCTACTAAAGGAATTTAAGAAGTTATCAGTATTTGAGAGAAATTTGAAAGAAACTGTCTTGACCTTTATCTTTTTTTTTTTTTTCTGAAAACTCTGAGTGTGGGTTGTTAGCTTGTTTGTTTCTGAGACATTGAACAGAAGTTATTTCAAAGACTATTTGAAATGAATCTGTTAGGAATGTTTAAACAGTTTCTTATTAAGAAACTTACTGTAAAAGACAACAGAAAAGTCTGGTTTTTGTTTGCTTGCTTTTTTGTTGTTTTGTTTTGTTTTCCTTAACTTGGGTGGTACTTAATTTCAGGAAATATCCCACTCTTTTATTATTGTTTTCAGCTACCTTCTCTCCATTCTTTCCGTTATTTGGTTTGCCATGATGTGTTAAAACTGTTTTATGTGGTTTGTGTGGCACTGGTAGCATAGATGTTACCTGTCATCTCTGACTTTAGCACTCAATCTTTTTTTTCCAATTTAGCTCAATATCTATATTTTCTTTCTTTCATCAGTCTTATGAAAATGTTTATGTATTCAGTGTTTCATTAAATAAGTAAGACTTAATTGTGTTTAATATTTCTGTCTCAAAAGGGTATTCCAGGAGTTGGAAAAGAACAAGCTTTGAAGTTAATTGAGACTTTGCAAGGTCAAAACTTACTGCAAAGGTAAATTTAGTTTGCTTGGTATGCTGAAGGACTTGTATTTTATTCAAAAAGTTGTTGCTACCTGCTTCAACTCAAGTTGAAGTTTATTATTCTTATTGTTATTGTTGTTACTATTATTATTATTATTATTGAAATATTCCTTACTTCTTTCTTGCTAAATGAATTGTGTTTGTTAGGTAAGCCTCTCTATTTCTTTAAACACTACTTAATTCCAAACTCCTGTGTCAGTAACTGTATGCAGTTATATTAGAAAGGAATTATAAAGATTGATATAAAATGCCTGTCAGTCTAATTGGGCTGTGGATCAGAACATGAGATACATTTGTTATGTAATACTAGTGTTTATGTCAGTATTAGAAATCCCCCAAATCATACAGTGTACTAAAACAAAACAGAGCTACTTCAAGAAATAGAAAACTTGCTTCTTTATCAGTTTCTTAAGGAGTGTAATGGGAATAATTTTCAATGTTTTACTTTAAGTTGAAAAGTTAAAAACGTTTTAATCACTTTAATATATTACATTTTAGGTTTGAGCAATGGAAAGAACAATTTCAGTATAATAATATTAATCCACCTTTGGTAGTTAAAAAGGTAGCTCACTGTTCTGAATGTCATCATCCAGGTCAGTATGAACACTAAAATTTTAGTTTTAGCCTAGTAATTTGTTTGCTTTTTCTTATGATGTGTTTGGGTTTTTTTGTTTGTTTTGTTTCTATGGCTAGAAGTCATTCATATTCAGATTTTCAACATTTTTGGTGTGTGTGTGATTTTTATACAGAGGTTTTTGATGCAAGGGGCTTCCTTTTTTCAAGATCTGAAACCCATTGAGAGCAGATGGAATGTTTTCAAAATGCTGTATGAGCCAGATATTTATCTCTTTAATAGTATCATTAAAGGAGGCACAAGCAACTTTATTTGTCTGAATAAGTTTTGCATCAAGAAGACTGAATCCATTAGTAGATGAGCTTTATGTTGCTATGTCTGTTTCTTAAAAAAAAAAAAAAAAGAAAAGAAAAAAGTCAAAATTCATCTTAAGGAATCTCATCTTGGTATCACTTTCAAACAGTGCAATCATTCAAACCCAACACTCCTAAACAGAAAAACTTGTTTCAAATACTCATTGCTTATATATGTTTACCAAGATGTCACAAAATGCTACTGTGGGTTTTTTGGGTAGGGGAGAGAGGAGAAAGTTTGTATTTCTCTCTTTTTGCTGTAGGTACATAGAGATAATGCATTCAGATCTGTTAGCAGCTACCATTCATGCCAGATTAATGTGTTCTGAATTTTGTAGGGTATTGAAAACATCCTGTTTCCTCTCACTTTGTGCATTTTCTATAGGATCTTATAAGGAGCACGAGCGCAATGGATGTAAATTCTGTGAAAGCATTAGGTACTGCAAACCTCATGACTCCAAATACTGCTGCCCTTGTGAATGGCATCAATCAGAGAGAGAGAAGCAAGCAAGTGCAGTGGAGGACAATATCAGAAAGTAGGAATGTCTTGAAAATAAATTGTTCTTCCCTGCTTTCATGTGCAGGGTGAGCATTTAAGTTCTTTGTTTTCTTTTCTGTTTGTATACAGTTCTTAACCCATTTGTTTTATTTGCAGAAGAGCTAAGAGTTGCGAAGGATTTCCATTCTCTGAGGTAACAAACAAGCCTATCCTAAAGATTAATCATTTCCAATTTTAGTTTTCACTTTTGTTTTAAACTGCCTCTCTGTTTTCTGTTTTTATCTTAAGGTTATCCAAGAATTTCTTGTAAACAAGAACAAATTGAACAAGATAAAGGAATATCAAAGGCCTTGTTTATTGTCTTTTCAGGTATAAACAAAATACTGAATGCTCAGTTCTAAGGGTTCTTTTTTGTTTTTGTTTTAAATCTATTGGTAGAGAAGGCGTCTGTGATAATGTTATTTTAACCAGTGATTTCACAAAATAAGAATTAAAGACCTGCTACGTTTTTTAACGTGTCTTATCTTCTGGAAGCCTGAAATTAAAGACTTTGAAAAATTAGTTGATGTAAATAGATATGTAGGAAAAAGGAAGCAAAGGTCTTAGAAAGCAAGATCTTAGAAAAGAGATCACTTACCATCTTTGTAGGTTTTTTTTCATTGTAGTAAGTCATAATTGGAGAGTTTTTAATATCACTGAAAAAAGAAAATGGCATCTTGTATTTAACAAATAGAAGTTTCTTCGATCTGAATACTGGATGTTTTCCCAATGACGGGTAGCAAGTCTTCAGTAATGAGCACAACACTACCAGCTGCCATGTTCAGAAGCCCTTTAATTCAAAGGGTACAAAGCTCAAAATTGGCCTAGTTTCACCTTTTTTGACCAGTTCTGATCTGGACAGACTCACTGGCTAACCTATACAGTTAGTAACATACATGTTGTTTCATCTGTCAGTTAACCTGTCTTTTTCTCATTGGGAAAACTAACGAGGATCTCTGTTCTTTTCTATTACTGTTTTTTGATATCTTATTCTTAGAATCTTTTGCTATGTAAATCTGTTTGTTATCTTTTTTTAAAGCGAGTGGCGAGATCACAGATGTGCAAACACAAAATTAGAATTGCTTTTTAAGACATTTTTATTGGCAAAGGCAACTCATGTTTCACGCTGTTGGAGAGGATTATGTTTAACATGATGCACTAGTAATAAACAACATAAGTGTAGTCAAAATCTGTGTTCATCCTATTTTCTCATGCAAAAACTGTAATATTCACTATTCCTTGTGTAGCAGATCTGAACTGATAAGGTGTTCAGTAACCTTATTCCAGCTGCTTCACTGTACAACTGCTCCTGTCACTTGCTGTTGAGATCTGATGAATCTTCTCTTATGGATGATTATTCCTTCACTTGACAATGAAATGTCATTAGGAATTGCAATAATGTATGAAGTATTCTAAATATTTTATGCATTTACTTCTGTGTCCTTAGAATATAACTGTCAAAATAGGATTTCTAACACGATAAAAAAGTATTATGGATTGTTTTCTTTAATTAACAGAGATTTGCTTCTGAGAAGATGGAATGGGAGAAACATTATGCTTGTAAGAAACTGTTGGTGTTATTGACACATTATGATATGATCCAGAGAAAATCTGGATACACTGATTCAAAACAGTTACAAGCAATACGGTAATGTCACATGAGTTTTGGACTTTGCATCTTGCTTCTGCTGCCTATAGCTTCCTTCAGTCGTAATAGGACATGATGCTTACTATGAATAATATTCATTGTTTCTATCCTTTTCCCTTGGGACTGTGCACAAGAATTTGCATTACAGGTATGGTCTTGTTATAAAGTTTTTACTGGAAGTTTAATTGACTTCAAGATTCAAGATAAGAACCCACAATTGGAAATGAACATCTGTAGGTTCACAGTCACAGTCTAGAATACACAGGTTTCTTACTAAACCTATGGTCTTTTTCATACTGTGGCTAGTGAAATTCTTGGTTTATGGCTGTTCTCAGAACATTTTTACTCAAGATTGCTGCATTTATAAATATAAAAATGACCAAACTAGATAGATATGCTCTTGCCAGGAAGGAATATCCAGGAAAAACGGTCAAGAATATAACTACTTATCCCTGAATATTTTCCCAGCATCCAGATTACTTAGCAGTCTATCGAACCAGAACTGATACCTTTTTACCCAACAACTTTCAAAGTATTTTCTCTGAAGTAGTCTTATCTCTTCTTAAAACTATGTAAACTTTTATTATCTGCAGTATCCGTTGCCAAAGGGTTCCACAACTTAACTTTGGTGTGTGAAAGTAAGCTCTCGACTTATTTCGACTCTGGTATTGTTTTACCTGAATCCTTGTATTGCAAGAGGGTTAGTAATTGTTCCCTCTTCCTTTCTTGATGCCATTCAAGATTTTATTGGCCTTAGTTAAGGAGAGGAAGAGGAAACAGTGTCAATCAGAGATAAGGGTATCAGAACTCTCTTCTAAGTTGGTATATCAGAGCATATTACATTATTCCTTGCAGGGAAGTCATTTTATTCAGCATTATCTTTCAAAAGGGTGACTGGACAAGGTGTTGTGTTTTAAGAGTTTAAATGACTAATTGTGCTCTAAAGGACTCCTGAATCATTTTTAATCCTTGTTAATTAAAGTAGTAGCCTCATCGCATGTAGAAATCTCTTAAAATGTGTAAACAATTTTTTTAGAAAAGTCTTTCATGGAGGTTGTATGTCCCTCTTCAAGCAATGCTTATTTTCATTTGTGCTCTTAGACAAAGAAATGAATTACCCTAATTAGTCATTAAGAAAAGGCAACAGCCTTCTCTGTGATACAGCTGAAGACCTCAGACATACCTCAGAAGTGGCATTGCAGCTGGCTGATGGAGAGTAGCTGATTGATTCTTAGTTGTGCTACTCTGAGCAGTATCTCAAAAATGTTTCTTTAGTCAAAATCTAGACCCAATACTTAGCTGTTTAACTTATGCAGAGAAGCAGTATGTTTATTTAAGGTGTGTACTGAATTCACTGTTACAAGGATAGGATTTTTCCTCGGATTAATTGTTACAAACAAGAATACAGGAATAGATTTTTCATTTCCTGCTCAAACAAAAGTAAATGGTCTGCCTTTTTCTTCTTACAGGATAATCAAGACACGTGTTAAAAATGGGACTCCTTGTTTTGAAATTCAGTGGCAAAAACCAGGTGAGTCACATTTCTACATATATCATGGAATAGTCCAGTTAATAGAACAAGAAAAAAGTATACTTCAAAGGAAAAAAAAGTTAGGCAATTTTATGAGTAGGAAAAAAAAAAAGAGAGAGAGAGAACATGCATCAGTTTTCAGATATCCCGAATATAAAAGGAATGCTCAAAATCAATAATAAAGTGCTTCATTTTTCAAGTACTGTTCCTGGTCCATCTTAATAAGACTAAAGTTGTCACAGCCATCCTATACTACTCAGGTGTTTCACAGAAGTGCTGGACTGAAAATGTATCATATATCTTTCCAGTATGTACCCTACGCTGTGGCTATTTACCAACTAGAATATTTTCCACAGACTTCTGCTGCATTAAGCTTGCCTGTTTTTGTGCAAGAGTATGACCCAAAAAAACCCCTTTACTGCAGCTGAATTTCTGTTAAAATATGTGCAGATGTATTTAATGCATTTTTTTATTTTTTTAAGAACATTATGTTAACGCAGAAGATGAGCCTGTAGAATCGTTTGTAGTCACAGTAGAAGAGGAGTCTTTGTTTCAGGCTGCTTATCCTGATGTTGTGGCCCTTTATCAGATGGAAAAGTCAGAAATTTTGAAGAAGAAACAGAAAAGTAAGTCCAAAAGCTTATGTCTTATGAACTTATGGACCTTGCAAGAATAACAGAGGGAAAATTAACTTTTTTTTTGGTTGGCTGGTTTTTGTTTTTTTTTTTTTTTTTTTTTTTTCACTTTGACAAGAACCCATCCTACTTTGATATGTCTTCTTTGTCCTTTTAGGCAAGAAAAAAGGATCAGAAGAAAAAGAATTATCAAATGTTTATGGTGAAGTTACCAATCTTCTGTCTCAAATGAATTTAAAATCTACATGTGAAATTCTTCCAGAGCAGGACTCTGTGTCAGACATTTCTGATCCTCAGGGAGAGTTCTTATATCGGAAAAGTATTGAATCAACAGATCCAGTGTTACCTGCAGCTTCCTGCATTCCAACTGTTCAAATATCCGCAGCTGCCATTCCTCCAACTATATCAGCTTCCTTGCTCTTGCAGAATACATTAGCTGACTCTTCTATGTTGCCAGCACAACTTAGTAAAAATTCAGAGGTATCATCCTCTTGCACTACCTCTTTAAGAACTGATCCAAAATTGAGCAGTACTAATCGGGAAGCAACCTCCTCCAGAACTTCACCAACCCTTGGTGGCAACACCCTTGATCTAGCAGCTGACCTGGCTACAGGTGTGCAACATTCATACCCCTTACAACATCAAGCAATAATAAATAGCGCAGAGTATTCTCAAATGATACAGTCGGATCAAGATCATTCCGATAGTTCTGATGACTTGTTTTCGGATGATACAGTGGGACAACTTCAAAAGTTGTCTTTAAGTGAGCGAGTACTTATGAAGACTTCTGTTCAGTCAAAACCTTCATTGTCTGAAGATGTAACAGAGCTGAAGCCTTTGGATTTTTTTAAAAAAACAAAAGGAACATTGAATCCTGACAAAGATTATGTTTCTTCTTCATCTATGTTAAATAAAACAGTGCGGGAAACCCAAAATGTGCTATCAGAAAACTGTGTGAGGGAGGCCAGTGTACACATTTATCAAGATCAGTATAAAAATGCTGACAGCCTGGCTCAAATAATGCAAAAACACCATAAAACAAACATTTCAACGTTTCCAGCTCTAAGCAGCCAAACAGTAAAGCCATTACAACCTGGGTGTGAAATACTTCCACTGTCTCAAAAGACAGCATATGTTGTAACTGGCTGTCACATTACGGAAACCTACACTCAGGCTGCTGGGAAAACCGTGTTTAAAAAAAGTGTATGCCAGAGCAAATGCTCTTCTAGTGAAGACAGTGATGATGGGAACATGAATAAAAATCTGGCTTATGAGCAACAGAAAAGGCAACTGAATGCAGGCTACTTTAAAAAAAATATTACGAAGAAAAAGAATAGCACTGTCACTAGCAAAAGAATAAACAGTGACTCAGTAATTGCAATTAAAAGGGAGGAAAATGAAAATAATTTTAAAATAACTGGTAATAATTTGACAGTGCAAGTATTTCCAAAACCATCTGCTGTCATAGAAATTAATTGTTTCTCCAGTCCAGAACAACCCTTTGAGAGGTCGGGTTCCTGTGCTCTGCAGCAAGCAAGAAGGGATATTCCGACATACGAAGTATCAGATAGTCCCCTTCCCTTGTCTGAAAGACTAAAACGAAGACTCAAGAGTAATTAGGTGTTTCATAAAATAGATTAAGGTAACAATTAACTCTAAACCTTCAGCTCTTACATGGTTATTTTTCAATGTTCAGTACATATGACAATTTGAAGTAAGTACAGATACATGAACTCTGAAATATTCTATACTGGTACTGAAGCTTGAAACTAAAATGTTAGCAAAAGTACCAGACAGACAAATATTAGTTATCTAGTTATTCTGGGTTTGATAATATTTTAGACTTGATTCAGAAGCATTAGGATATAGTGTGCATGGAAGAAGAGGGCTTATTTGTGAAATACAGAGTCTTGTTTTCTCCCAGCCAGATGTAAGTATTTTGAGTACAGCTATTAGCCCTTCTACTTACAAAAGAGACTTTTTTATCGTTAAAAAGACAAAATGAAAAAGTTCCTACCAGCTTTAATTTTCTATTGTGCTCTACTAACAACTGTTAGTTTTAAGATCCTGGAATGCTGGTGGTGTGGATTATCTCTAAATGACCAGAAAGGGACACTAAACAAATATATTGTAGTGAATTTATGTATCTGTCATGCCTTGTAAAAAAAAAAAAAAAAAAATTACTATTTGACTGCATGCATCTTGCAAAGAATAGAATATGCAATCTAAAGATATTTGTTTTAGTAGTTGTCATATCTACTTCTTAAGGAAATTTGATTAATATGTTAACCAAATGTCCTATAGTTCTTGGCTTTTTTGTGCTTACAGAAGATACAAAGTCCCATCTAACATTCACTTCTGACTATAATAGAATGAAAGTAAAGTTATAGCATATTGAAAACTAATAATGAAATTGCAAAATATATTTTATTTTTTGAAAAATATCATGTATGTAAATGGTTGTTTTTAAAAGGGAAACTTGAACACAGTCATATTTTTGAAAACTCTCTTTTTAATGCAAAAGCAATCTCTCTTCATACAAGAAAAAAAGCTTTGACAACATGTTAGGAAATTCATGCTTGCCTGCATTAGGTGTTCAGAACCTTTAATTTACAACAGTCAGGAAGAAAGTCAATCTTGCTTAAATATTTTAATATAGAGATAATCTAATTTATTATCAATCAAAATAATGGTCTCCCCAAAGGGAGAAAAAGGATTTATAACTGTTTTTCAAATAAGGAATATATTATAAAAGCTAGGAAAGTAATGCCTATAAAGTGTTTTGAGGTACATTATTACAAAATATTGGAAATGTATTTTCAGTTTTGAGGATAAATGTATTAAATACAGAAAAATAATTAAGTAGAAAAATATCTAGGATGATTGTTCTATCCCAGGGAGTTTAGACTCTAGCCACTCAACATAGGTAAAAGATACTTAAAAGATTAGAATTACTATGAATAAGAGTAATATTCACCTGGGAGCTATAAACCCCTACCTGTTAACCTTATTTAAAGGTAAAAAATTGAAATATCAGAATTTTTTTTTTTTTTTTTTTTTTTTTTTGTAAAAAGTCATTTTTTATGTATGATTCTCTTAACTTCCTTGATTTTTGAATACTGAAAGTGAATAGTTTGACAGTTCATAAATAAAAATATCAACCTTGTGTGAATACTCTCACTTTTGTTCTCTCCCAATGTATGGGGATCACTTCTTTTTTTTTTGTATCGGAAAGATTAGAGGCTGTCATCAATCAGTTTCTACGCTACAGGGTTTTCTTTAGAGTTTGGAGGGTTTAGGGCTAGCGTGGTTTCCACGTCTGCCTGGAATGATCCCACTGAAAATCTCTGAAAATACTGCAGAGCAATTATGACAAGCATACATGGAAATAGAAATGTGAACTGTATTCATAAGATACTAAGAACTCCTGGGGGAGAGGTTTAAAAAAAAAAAAAAGTATATTTATTGTATCACTAAAAATGGCATCTAGTTCCATAGCTTCAGTTCAAACATATAAAGCAAAAAAATGTCAATTCTCTCACTTGCAGCAGGTCTTAATTTTGTGCAAGTTTTCACACCTACTTCACTTATTTAGAGATCTATTTTTGCTTCCCTATATTATAGAGTGCTGTTCTCTCATTTGCACTCCAGCTGCTCAGTGCAGCAACTCACCACAAGAACGTATATCTTTGGGGTGACAGTTATGCTTGTGATTCACTACAGCAGGAAAGTTATAATATTAAAATGTTTTGATTTCTCAGCTTGTGCATATTTACTGAATGTGACAACTAGAGACGCTTTTTCTTCTGTGGCTCTTTCATGGTGCTAATGCTGCCTGCTTTGCAGCCTCACACACTCGCTAGTAAAACATTTACATGAGCTGAGTAGGTATAACGCATAAAACTTCTCTGAAGGAAGGATTGCTACAAGATTATATTAAATGGATAATATTTATTGATTTATTTCCATTTGTTATTTTTCTTAGCCCAAGTGAGCTATATCCAGATATTTCGTATGAATGAACTAATGAAACCACCTATGAGGGAGACAAGACAAAAAAAAGCTATCCCTGATAGTGAGGGTCCTGCCACTGAAACCTGTCACTCCTGGAGTATTTTTTTCTGAAAATCTTTTCTGTTTTTCTTTTTTTCTCTTTCTCTTTTTTTTTTTTTTTTTCTTTTTTTTCCCCTCCCTCTCTCTTCCCTATGGTGCTACTCTATCAGTCCAAGTACTTTGATGGATCTATTGCTCATCCTGATGGGGACATTAGGATTCTTGCAAAGGTACTGACCAGGACAGTGGGCTGTCCTTGCCAGTATTAATATTGTTGCTACAGATAAAAAAAAACAGTTTTAACCATGTGAGCCACATCTAATGCGACGTAGGTAATTTAAATAGCATAGCTTAACAAAGGGAAATATTTATCTGCCTCTCAGCATGTAATGTTTGCAGTTCATTCCTGGTTTCAAGAACATGAGGACTCTACCAGGATCTTAACCAAGTAGTGATTGCATGGAATATATACATAAGTTATTATAAAATGCTACAAAAATGCAATGCAAAACTTATCAGCAACTCCTACAGTTGTTCCTCTGTCAAGCTATGTATGCTTTTCCATGACTTTATCCAATGAAAATAATGCAAATATTTGAATGACACTTTTTTTTGCATTTTCCATTTTTACTGTATTAATAGAACTGATAAACTAGGGAAAAGATTTTTCTGAGACATAACAGGAAGAAGAATCCCCCTTTGAGAGAAATATCTAGCAGAACCTTGGGGACTGGCTCTGCGTGGCGGCATGCTATTAAATTGAGGAAGATACATAGAAAATGTGTTGGAGCAAGTGACGAATACAGCTGCTATCTGAGACAAGATAAAGTCTTTTCATGTCTAAAAAGGTGTCAAACCCTGCCATCTTACATCAGTAGATAAAAGGAAATTGCAGTGAGAATATAACTGGAGTTGTTGCAAACCTAAGTGCTACTGGCAAAACAGTAAAATCAGTGCTAGATTTAACGCTTTTTCCTGCAGGAAACAAAACGCTTTAACTGTTCCAAGAAAACAAAATTAAAGGGGGTGATAGAACCACTGTTTGCATTGTTCTCTTGCTCCCATATCCTGTACCGTAGCTACTGCCACTACCAAGCTTTTAAATTTTTCTTAGTGAGATTAATTGCGTATAAAATTTTAACAGTCCTTGAAACTAAGGCAGACTGGAGAAGGAGGAAGACACGTTGGAGGTTTATCATATCAAAGACTATGAGAACAGTTGGGGGAAAAAAAAGTGACCTTTTCCCTTTTGAAAAATTTGCTCTATGGCAGTCGTCAGATATAGTAAAATTCCATCAGACAGACATTTAAAATGAATTAAATGACTAAAATGCAATGAATGAAAAGAAGTTAACTTGAATGTTTTTAGTGTCAACTTCTTGTAGAAGTAGGCATAAATTATCATTTTTGTTGTTTTAAAATGAAATTCACTGCAGGAGCAACTTTCAGGTCAAGCTTGGAGCAAATTAGTCATCCTGCCATGAACATTCTTGAAGTCTGGAAAATCATTCATGAGATGGTGGGAGGAACTGTGGGGGCGATCAGGCTTGAATGAATTTGTAGGAAAATTTAATAGATGAACCTTTAAATGCTCTCTCTTGTCCCGCTGCTGCCCTGGCAGTGATAGTGCGTAAGGAGCAACAGACAGATGAGATCGCCCAAACCCTACAGGCTGCCCTGGGGTGTCTGTGTCTGTGTTTGTGCCCAGTTTCACATTCCCCAAAGCATGGAATTTAAGAGAACAAACCACTAGTTTTAACCACGAGCATGCTTACCAGGTATGATCTGATGAGCTGTTTTACTGCAGGTAGTTATAGGGTTTATATCCAGGTATGACACTGTTGAGAGAGTCATTTCATTAGTTGTATTTTTCTGTAACTAAACTGCATTTGTAGTATTTCAGTTGGAGAGATCTGGTTCAATGCCTCCTTGGCCTGGATAGACTGTTCTAGGAACATAGCCACCACTCTTGCAAGAATTTCTCCGTGATGGTTTATCTTATAAAATGTCAGATAATGAGTCAGAGGTTTAATTTCTTTTTCTTGCACTGCATGTTTGAAAGTATAAATATATATATTTTATTCTGGAAAACCATGAATTAAAAATACAGAATAAACAATTATCCATAAATCTCTGCCATAAACCTTCTGAAGCCGCCAGGCCATTCTTACCACAGAAACTCGAGGATCAAAGGTGCTTTGTGGCTCAGCATGTGGCAGTGAGCAGGAACAGCTTTCAAAGCTGTGAACTCCTTCCACCTGGTGTGCACCCATGTAGGTGTCTATATGACCTTCCTGTACGAACTCTTATAACCTTGTAACTTGTTTCTAGGGGAAAGACCCTAGTTTACACACGGTGTGTAACCAGTCACATCATTTGGAGTCTAACCCAAGCTGGTGAGCATCAGTGAAGGACTGTGTCAGTGCAGGAATACATCAAAACTTTTACCCAGTTGACTAGCCAGTCAGGTATACAGCATCTCTGGTGCAGATAAAAGCTACCAACATAGGTGTTTTGAGGAGTCTTTCTCAAGCCCTGCCAGAAGACACCTTCCTGAAGATGCTTGCTCAGGAGATTTCCATTAGCTCCCTTCAGACTCCCTCGCCCATCAGCTCCCTTAGCCGTCCTGTCCGAGGGCTTTCTGATCAAGGCATATCCTCTATCAAAGATTCCAGTAAAACTTGCTTGATAAGCTGTTCATTTCACAAAACAAAGTTAAAATTTCCCCTTATAAATAAGGATTAGGCACCATGTTGTATCTATCTATAGATAGATAGATATTTGTATATCTTGTTCTTCTAGTCAAATCAATCAAATATTTATACGGCATCCCTCAACTACTTCTGGCATATTATTAAAACCACCTATAAAAGAAATCCCAGACATACTAACTTTTCTCCATTGAGAATATTATTGTGTTAAGAATAATGACAGCCTAAAGTATGGATGGGTCTGCATTTGTCTAGAAAACATACCATTTAGCAAGTGCACGTCAAAAGTTCTCTTAAATGAAATCAAACCTCATACCTAAGAAACCAGGTGACAATTGTTAATGCATAAATCACAATAGTTCATAGTTTGACACTTAAAAAATGGCTTATTGTGAAGACTCTTTCGACTCTGTAATAGCCCATTGTCACAGATTTAGGTTTGATTTTAATAACAGTATTATATGGTCATGTATTTTATTTATGGATCATTTGAAGAATTTGTTATGCAGATATTCTGATTAGTGGGCTATTGGTCCATTAGCCAAATAAATCTAAGAGGTAATAAAACCCACAGGAAGATAAATAGCTTTCTTTTTCTTGTTCTTTTCAACCAATTCAGGCTAATTGAAGCCTTTCACAGAATGGTGATAATGAAGAATTTGTCCTCAGCACTGTTATGGCAGGTGATTTGCATTTGAAAGTTTGACACATTTATGGGCCTTTGATCTTTTCCTTCCACTGCTAGCACCCCTGGCCAGACACCTACGCGCACGTTTACCAGGTGGAATATCCAGGAGCATTAGCAGCTCTGGGGGTTACTCTTAAGAGATACTCTAGAAAAATAATTGTATACTTAGTGGCCAGAAAATACTATTGAATGTGAACAACCTTTATATACTGCAAGATTAAGCATGTATGAACTGCTTTTAAAAATATTTTTCTTTTAAGCCAGGGAAATCTTTATAGAATAAGTTGAAGAAATGCAAAGTCTAATGTCACGCCCACTGAACTATAATGATTGGTTTACTGTGTAGTTTTGAATTTACTGGTAAAAGACTCTTCTATAAGTCAGTTCAAGAATTTTGGCATGTAATAAACTCAGTAAAACACTGTGGGAGACATGAAGCTGTTTCTGAAACATCATTTACATATTTGCTTTAAAGCAATTAGGGTAATTTACAGGCAAGAGTCTGGCCTGGAAGAGGAAGCCTTGAAGAAAGGTCGACATTTGCTAGGACCATGAATACATGTGAGCAAAATCAAACACATAAACTAGATTATATTAAGAATATTCTCAGTTTTTACTACACAATATGTAGCAGGTCACAGTATTCAGAAGGAACATAGATGAATATTTGAAACAGGAGGTTGAATCCTTCATGACTCTCCAAAACTTACTGTAGTCATCTATAATTTTAGACACATCTTAACAATAATTCTAGGTTCACATGCCTCATCTCATTCCCATCCCAAAGCTGATTTTGCAAATAGACTGGATTGACTAATTAAAAATTGCCTGTAGGAAATTCCTTTCTGTGTCGTGAGCAAAAGATATTTCTACAAATGATGCTTTTCCTCTGAAGGAAGACAAGACTTGTAGGACCAAAACCTGTTGCAGCGATGAGGGAAACACCAAGGATGTAGGTGGTGGGCCAGAGAGCTGGCTTCAGGCTGTAGGCTGTGGCTGGGAGGATGTTGCTGCCTCTAGCAATACTCAGCCTTTTTAAAGCTGTGTAATGAGTATTGATGAGCTATTGTCTGAAGTACATTGAAAGTAGCAGGGACTATGTAAATGTTAGTTTTCTATATATACACACATTAATACGGAATCCCCGACAGCCCTTTTGACCTCCTTTTCTCCCCCTCATGTTCTTTAAAAGACACTCCTATGTTCTAAGTGTTAACTTCAAGTTGAATGTGCTTGAAAATTCACTTATTGGTACATTTTGTTCTTCAAAAGAGAGTGTTATCCATCTGCATTAACTTTGCTTTCAACTCACAGAATGTCAGATATCAGATAAGAGTGAGACACTGATGAATGTGCATCAGCGCCTGACAGGTCAGGTCAATGTCAGTGAAATTAAAGATTCCTTTTTCCTTCTCCTTTTTCTTTTTTCCTGATTACATCCCATTTTAGAGTTAGTATTTACTTTAGCAAATTGCTTCTCCAGAGCTCAAGTATTTTAAAACAATATTATCAAGAGAATCTGAAATGATCCCCATTTTATACAGTAATTTGTAATAGGGCAGTGCAGACACAAGTTGTAAATTATTGCTGTCCACTTAAGGTGGTACAACTTTATGTAAGTTGTCGGTCTCTGCAGAAAGGTAATCACTACCCTGGCAGAGTCGATCACTAAGGGAGGAGAGATTTTGGGAAACAGGAGCAGAAGACAGTAACTTTTCAAAATTATACAGGTCGCTAGCAGGACTGAACACATAACATTTGTGTCCCAGTTTTGTGTCTGTTTGATGGTGCTGACAGTGCTTTATTTTTCTTTCTGTTTTACAGCAAGGAGCAGAATTTTAGCCAGGAGCAGCTGCCCTCATGATTTACATACCTGCTTTTGTAAAATCTGCCTGCTTATTCATGCATGCACCAATTTTACACATCCCAATTACCATTAACTAAGCAGGAACTTAAGCAGGGTGCAAAACAGATGTCTGTGTCTCATCATAGTGAAGGGGAAACCAGCAGCACGCAGTCAAATGGGATCGCAGACTGAAGGCAAGCTAAGAATTTAATCTAGTAATCCCTTTTTTCCCACTAGTTCTCCACTTTATCTTCTCTTCGTTTTATCTTTATTTGAAAGAGCTTAAAATTAAGCTTAATTCACTGGTCTATATGTAAGGGTTTTTTGTAAGTGTAGTTTTTTATTTTATAATGCATTTTAAAAATAGAAATGGAAATTTTTTGAACAACAGTGGCTTCCAATAAATGACTTTTTGTAAATTTAGAACATTAGCTGAGTCCATATCTATAACTACTTTAGCTATTTATTCTATATCTTGTGCTTTGCACTTATCCCACACCCTATTTCAAATGGTCAGCTGAACATCCCCTGCTTCTTACAGTACTTTACCCATGCACTGAGCAAATGAAAAGAGATGTATACGTTTATAATGGCAGGGAATATGAGAAAAGCCATAACTTTCATTATCAAGAATTTACAAAGAAAATAACTGGAGGACAAGAAATGGAATGGATCTAATCCCATGGCGCAACCAGCCTGCTTTGCTGTGAGGGCACCCGTTTCACGTGCATCTCGCTGGCCACCAGAATCCTGCACTTTCTCTGTGACGCTGCTTCCTCCCCTGTCACCCTGAGCCGGTACTGTTGAATATGGTTATCCCATCCACTGCAGCAGTTTGCATTTGCTCCTATTGAACTTCCTGAGATTCCCGTCATCTCATTTCTTCAGGCAGTCCAGGTCCTTCTGAAAGGCTCTGCTGCTCGCCAATGTATTACCTACTTCCCCTAATTTGATACAGACTGAAAACTTGCTGAGTTTACATACTCAGCAATACGCAGAGTATTCCTGTGTACAAATAGGAATAATTTTACTCAGATGATACAGTCATAGGATGCTTATATTGAGTTTATTTTTTTAGGCAAAACTCATGGACATGTTCTGAGATCTACTTAATATGCCCTTTCTGTTTGTCAGTAGACTGAAGGATAAACTTTTTTTTTTTGTGATATTTAATATGATTAAGATTTAGCAACTTGCAGGAAATTCTGTGCTTGTTGCTTGAAATCAATGATCCTCACCTCGTAGCTAAGCATATGTTCGTGAAAGTTAGCTTGGAACACATATACAGTACTTTATCTCAAAATGTAGGATATATAATATTTAAATAACATTATAAATCTAACATTTGTTCGTTGTCTCTTACTCTAGAATACTGATCCATCTTATAAGTATTAAACTGAGCTGCAAGCTGTGCCTAGAGGGTAATTTCATTTAACACTGAAATGAAACCACTTTCTAGTAGCTGCACGCAGCAATTTTGTGCATCAGAGCTCTGACAGGGAATGAAGAAGAAATGAGTAGATTCTGCTGAGGAAGTTTGCTGAGTGAAAAGGAACAGACTGAGATGAAATGTAATGAGATCAGCTGAAAAATAGACCCTCTGCAAACACTCAGTTTCAGATGTGCAGTGTGACTAGAAATAATCACAACTGAGCCTTTGAGGCAGTTTTTCTCTTTTGGAGTTTCTTGTAAGATTTAGCCAATTTTTGAAAGTCATCATGCTGCAAAAGGAACCACTTATGGCACAAGGCACAAAAGATCACTGCAGTGGCAGGAAAACAAGAACAGTAACCTTGAACTTTGACTGGGACCCTTAGGTGCTATGCAAATGCCCTGTGAAACTACCATCACACACGGCAAAAGCCTTTGCTTTTTATACTTAGCCTTATGCTCCCATCAAGGAGCATAAGGAAGATTTGGAAATAAACTATGTTGTATTTTGCTATTTATTAAACTTGAACTTATGGCTTTGGGTGGAAAAGGAGTCATTTCTGAGGATCATAAAATATTTGCAACAGATAACCTTCCACGTACCCCCACAAAACCTTTGAAATATGTCAGCTTAATTACTGAAGACCAAAATTTTCAAAAACAAATCTGAAATGTGATACAAAGAAGCTTCGCTACCAGACAATGAAATTCTCCTTTCTAAAAAGTTGATATTGTTCTGATAGTATCTGTTGCTTTTCACTTCCTGAGCAAAATAAGCCATAGGAGACCCCGCCCCCAGCTTTGCCCTTTCCTTCTGGCCGAAATAGCTGTAGACATTAAAGACCAACCACATAGCCTAACCTCCTTTCAACTTCTGTTAACAAGGGTATTAAAAAGACATCCCTAAATATCAGCTGAAAACCACTAGGTAATAAACTCCCTACTTAAAAGGTGGATAGGTGTAAATCCCACACATCAGCCTTTTCATCTAGGGAGCCAGTTGCTTGGGGATCAGATGTTTGAAATGAATTGCGGAGTGATGCTGCTCTTCAGTCAGTAGCGACTGCCACTATTTGGAGGACCAAATACCTACATTTGAGGATGTAAAGCAAATATATACTTCCCAATCCTGTAAAATGGAAGTCTAGAGAGATGCTTGCGGCTATGTAAAGCCCCAGGGAAATCGATGTTACTCATTTGGAGTTTCTCTTCCATGAGCAGATTTTAATTTGTTATGTTGGAGTTATGGTACTAATAAACTTAAAAGTTTAAGGCAGGATTTTTAGCTGCACTAGTACTGGCCTATTTCTGCACCCTCTACAAATGAATAACATCATTTTCTCTCATCCTGGTTACAGTATTTGGGGTTGTCTGGCCCAGGGTGGTAATAACAATTAGGGATCCAATTCACACTTAGTTTTCATTGATTGCAGTAAGGGTTGTGGGCTTTTTTTTTTTTTTTTTTTTTTCCACAGCTCTGGACTCAGCATCACTCCTGGTTCTCTTACTGTTTTCTTTCCCTCTGGGAATTGTTTCCTAGTTGTTCATCCATGCTCTTCAGCATACTGACCTCTGAAGAAAAAAAAAAAAAGGAAGAAAAAAGGTCAGTATTTGCTAACAGAGCTCTGACTATTAACCTAGAAGTTGTATTTATTTCAGGTAAGTTTGGATGTATATTGGAGCATCTTTTACAGAAAGATAAAAAAACCAACAAACCAAAGCATAACAGCAACAGCAAGTCTACTCATTGAAAAAGAAAGAAAGCATCTACACATATGAGAGGGACGCTTTTCAAGGCCGAGATGCATAGTCTGGTGGCTAAGGTGACTCTGGGTAACAAAACATGGTGGATTCTCACCTTACGCCAGCTTGGGCATAAAGTGAGGTGTTCAAAACTGCTTTTGGGAAGTGATGAACACCTGCTGCGTCTGCTGAAGTCAGCGGGAGCTGCAGCTGCAGCCTCCGCATCTGCACGTGGGGGTGACGGCCTCACGCATCCACTCCTGGTAGGGCAGGTCTTGTAGCCCCCACTGCCAGTGCCAGTGGGAGACGGAGCACCGGGAGGCCTCGTGCTGCACAAGAAGTACCGTGACTTCAGGAGCTTTTGGGATCTACATACTTGCCTTTTTTTCATGGCACAAATTATAAAACAAGACTTTGTAATCCGAGTGATCTACAAGGATATTAGAATCTTCTTGCCAATAAAATAAGGACTTTTGTCCTCATCCTAAATGAGATATATGAAAGAATTAGTAGTGTAGAAATTAATTTATCCATGTTTATTCAGTCTCAGATTGCTTATACCATTTTTGCTCTCTGATTGTTGAATGTCTATTACCCCTACTATTCTCAAAACTTGCTGAAAAATGCACTATAATATTTATTAAAAATGTAAACATAAATAGGTATACAAAAATAATTGTACTCTATTCACAGATGACAGTGATAATCTGGGCTCCTTAATTTCAATTTAAATCCTACACCTACATTTATGGAAGCTCTTAACATTTTCTATTCTATTTCTTTTTTAATAAAAAAGTTTTTGCTTCATCCATTTGTATTTTTGGTTCTCCTCCCTTCTGCAATAAATTCAGAAATACGAGCAAGGAACCTTTATTTTGAAGGAAATTAAGATAAAGATACTAGCTTTAATATTACAGAATAAATTACTGTAATGGAAACCCAAATTACCAATCAAGCAGAAAAAAGCTTATCATTTTTTAATGTCAGTGAGTATTTCACTGGTGCTAGTGTTGTATCTATCTATTCCTCAATGGATTGACGTATCTGACAGATATGAGACTCCCTAAATTTTGTGAGAAATTGTGAGGTGGAATAAAAAAGATTGCAAACATGACTGGTTTTGCATTTATTTGCATTCTAGGAAGGTGTCATCTGAAATATTAGGCATGCGCTTTAGTGAAAGAATATCACATGGTTGCAGTCTATAGAAAAATAAGATGTTTTCAAGCACAAGCACTAGCTCTGTAGTATTTATTAATATAGAGAAACTTGTAATTTTTTTCTTGCCTAGGTCACTTAACAAGAACATAGACTTATACAAGGAGATTTATTCAAGTAATTGGATCAGTTGTGTACAGACTTTAACACCCTTTTTTGGTAATTATATATGCTTACCTTAAGATATAAGAAATAAACACTAAATAGTTATCACTACAATTTGACATTAGTTTTTCCTGCTAAATCTTATCCCAATCCCTATATTCTGGCATACTGAGATAAAAGCGGAAATATTCTCTTGCAATTTACAACAATGGCATCTTGAACATGCACAAAACCTTTTCCCTTTTAGTTTCTGAACAATATTTTCTATGATTTACCCACAGAACGAGGATAAATTCACTGTCAACATGCATCGTTTATAGTCATCAAACAAGCAACTTTTATAAAATATCTTGCTTTAAATTTGTCTGCATTTAAATCTGTAATGTCTGCATGTAATCTGTATTTGATTCCAAAACCAGAACTATTGAGCAGAAAATTTATATATGAATTTATCTGAAAGACATATATTCAGAAGTGCCTTTTCCTCAGCAGACTCTAGCAGCAGTTCCCGTCCTTCCCCCTTCAGATTTTTTCTCCTTTTGTGGACTTCTGTTGGGTTTACCAAGAAAGAATAAGACATAAAATAAGAGTGGGGCAAATGTGAAATGGAAAAGACACTATAATACACACATATTGGGATAAAAAGAGGAAGAAAAGAGTAGGAGAAACATTTGAACTAGAACAAAAATGAGGCACCTATTTATGCTTAGCTGGACCTGTGACTACTGCTTGGTGCTCATGCAATTCTCCAGAAGTCACAGAAAATACCTGTGGTTGACATTGTGTTAATTTTAACTTAGAGTGGGCATTTGTGATTTTTATGGTTATTTCAACTCATTTTCCTTAAGGAAGGAATATATGACAATTCATAAGCTAACTATAAAACTCTCAAAAATCTTGACTATGACAAGCCATATTCTGAATTTCTACAGAGGAAACATGGACAGGTCAACCTGTCAACCGTAGTTAGACTGCTGAAACTCTTCACCTTTGACTTGTGGTTCTCTCTTACTCACCTCAGCACAAAAACTGTAGCTACTTCTGAATATATCGATTTAAAACTCAAAAATCCATGAGGGTTTTCCTAAAGACTTCAGGAAATATTGGATTTGCCCCTAATTTGAATGACCTTTTTTTCCTTAATGAATGCAGTTAGGATTTCATAACCAAAATGAAATGGTGGTTTTCAGAAAGCTGCAGCTCTCCTTGGCTCTATGACACTCAGAGGCTCTCCCCACCTTTTGGGGGAGACTGGTTGGCAGTGCATACAGAAATTATTGCACAGAAGTCATCTTGAAAAGCAAATGCTAATCTTCTTTCATTCCTCCATCACTTTTTCTTCCTTTAATTATCTCTTCTATTTCACTTTGATAAGGAGTCGACGCAATGTCAGGGCTGGCAGCTGTGTTGCTCCGTGGCTGAAGAGCTCCAGAGTTCTGGAAAGTTTTCCTGGCTCTGCTAATGACTCACGGTGTGATTCCGGGCAAGTTTCTTCTGCCTCTGCTTATCCATTTCCCCAGAGTAATAGGGATCATTAATCATCTGCAAATTTTTCTAAGACCTAGAGACAAGAACTGCTCCTTATTAATGCTACTAATTTATAGGACCTACATTTTCATTTGAATGGCCTAAGATAAAACTTCACTGTTGCTTTCAGTAGGAGATAAAAAGACTTTTTTCTTTTTTTCTTTTGGTAGAAGAAAGGATGCCTAGAGGTATAAAACTTTACATAAATAGCTCTTAGTTCTCTATTATTCATCTGATCTAATTTACTACAACTTTGAATCAGTTTCTGGGTAAAACATTTGTATGGACCCAAAGTCTACATGCTGTTTACGTTATTCTCTTAGCCATTTTTAGAATATTTTTTCTCTATCTTTCATGTACAGAATTTTGATTATCTGATTTTTCAGCTCATGATGTAAAATGGCAACTGAACATATAGACCATAGGAGGTGAACTTTCTTTTCCTTTCTCCCATTGAAAACCAAACAGATCCAAAGTGAAGTTATAACAATGAGGAGCGGAAGCCTCCAGGGTAGGACCCACTGAAATGCAAAGGAACCATCTCCAACTTTCCTTTTTTTTTTTTTTATTTACACACAGATAAAGAGGGGATTCCTCCTCAGCGGACAGCATGGAGCAATCCATGGGATGGGGTAGTGGTATTGCTTTGAGCTACGCAGAAAACAGGGCTCTTAATTTGGGATCTGCAGTCATGCACTCTAAATTCTAGGTCTGCAAACTGTTCCTGAAAAACGAGAGTTTTCTTCTCCCCTGCTTACTCTGCCAGAGCAATGTTACATGTGGATGTGCAGCCTTAATTGGTTTAGTTACAAGAAGATAATCTTTTTTTCCTCCTTTCTCGCTGTTGCCTGTTAGCTTAAAGGCTTTTTAGCTGAAGGCTGATAATTATCACCGAGGAGAAACTAGCACATCAGGAGTTCATTTTCCATCCTCGCACTTGTGGCTCCCCTTTGAACTCCTCTCACCAAAGCAGCGCTCCCACTTTGTCACTTTCCTCCCGCCATCATAAAAAGGTCCCCGCTGCCGCAGGCTCCAGCCTTCGCCGCCGGGCAGCGGGAATTGCTCCTCGCGGGCGCTCCTCCGCCATGGACAAGCTCCACGAGACGCTGGTGAACATGGAAGAGGGCCTGGGCTCGGAGCACGCTGCCTGCTTGTCGCCCTGGGAGTGGAAGAGCAGCGGTGGGGCTTTCGAGCTCAGCCAGGACTCGTCTCCCCCCAGCTTGTCCCCAGCTCCCTCCTTCGAGTGCTACTCCCCATCGCCGTGCCCGGCGGCCGCGGAGGCTCCGTACCTGAGCAGCGGGAGCAGCGGGAGCAGCCTGGCTGCCTACAGCCTGGAGGACTTCCCTGCCGCCTACCTGCCGAGCCCTGGGCAGGCCCGGCTGCCCAAGGGCACCAAGGTGCGCATGTCGGCGCAGCGGCGGCGGAAGGCCAGCGAGAGGGAGAAGCTGCGGATGCGGACGCTGGCCGAGGCCCTGCACACGCTGCGCAACTACCTGCCCGCCGCCTACAGCCAGAGGGGCCAGCCCCTCACCAAGATACAGACGCTGAAGTACACCATCAAGTACATCGGCGAGCTGACGGAGCTGCTCAACGGCGTGCCCCGAGCGTAGGGCTGCAGCCGAGAACCCGCCTTGGCGAGCTGGGATTTCACTCTTTAAAAAGAAAAAAGAAAAAAACCCAACCTACAGCAAAATATCCAGCAAGGCTTCTTCCCTGCAAGGATACCTGGCGTGGCGCACGGGATGGAGCGCGCGGTTGTGCTCATACCTAAGACGGAGAAGGATTGCCTGGACCCGAGCTGCAGGCTGCCCAGCTGGAAGTCTTGTTTTTTGCTGTATTTATGTCTTGCATTCTCATAATGAGCTTCTAAAAAACATTAAACCTAGTCTGGTACAGAAGTCAAAACAAAACCCCAAACAATGATACTAGGATGTACGTGTCGCTGTTCTGACCGATCTGTTCAACAAGGACAATGGTAAACCCATCATTTTTAAAGCGAATTGAAAAAAAATGTATATAACACCACTACAGGAATACTACATGTGTATTGATTTGTAGGCACTTTAATATTAGGACAAGGAAGAATATGTATAGTTAGTCCAAGCTTTGTCTATTTATCCACTTTTCTACTGTATCTAAAAATCAAGAAATTAACCAATATTAAGAACATTTCACTCACAATGAAATAAATGACTCACATGCTCTGTATCTTTCTCTATATCTGACATAATTATGATCTAATAATTAATGACCACTAAATATTAGAAAGGAAATATAAACATTGACATTTGTATAGAAACCTGTTGATAAAGTCTATCTTCTTTTTTTTAATATATGCAGAAACATATCCTATTTCTGTATTTAATGTATACCTGCCTTTCTTCAATGTCTGCAAATTTTTACATTTCAGACATTTTTGCACCAGATATTGTTAGAATAAATAAGACTAGATTGTTTCTCTCCTTCATTTTCTTTGGTCGACTTGAAATGATCAGGTATAAGAAAGATGCAAAGTTTACTTTCAAGGTATATTGAAATCTAGATGGTCTCTAGTAAATATAAGGTCTCCTTATTAAAAGTTGTCAGATCAGCTGCTTGCTAAAGTGAATCCTTTAAAATCGAAAAAAAAAAAAAAAAAACTCAAAGTGCCAGCAAACCAGGAAATAGTCCAAATCTTTAATTATTCTGACTATCATCTGACAAGTGTCACAAAGGTCTCTGCACTGTACAAAAATGGGTTGCTTTGTAAATCTAATTGCAGATTGACTTGGAAGACATGGCTCTGTGGACAGACTGTGCTTCCAGTGGCCAGAGGGGAGCAAAGCAGCAGGGCCAGCGCGGTCCTGCCGTGCAGGGCTGGTAGCCTTCCCTCCCCAGGGAGCGGGAAGGCCCAGGCAGCAGTAGCCAGGAGGTAACAGGCTCCTCTCACCAGGATGGATAGATCGGCACTGTGGTGTTGAGCAGATGGTTTGTTTACTGATACATCCCTTAGCAGGGGACTGCAAAGCTAATCTCTCTTTTTTTTTTTTTTTTTTTTTTGGGGGGTGGTACTTATTTATTTTATGG
>JAWLRI010001104.1:314134-359895 GCA_034781795.1 Crypturellus tataupa
CCCCCCCCCCCCCCCCCCCCCCCCCATTTCCTTCCCCTTTTCCTCTTCCGTTCGCTTTCTTTATTTGTTTGGAAAGAAATATCTTTGTAAATTTTTTTTCTCCAAGGCTTAACCTGAGCTGACTCTATACTCTTCTAACACAGTAGATGCATATTGCATTAATCAGTGTACAATTCATTAGTGCCTGGGAAAAAAAGAAAAAGCAGCTGAGTTCAAAATTATATAGGTAGTCCTGTCAGTCCAAGAAACACCTACATTCAAGTATATGCCTAATGCTTCTGTTTTGCCCTATATTGTCTTTCTTCAGTAAGAGTATAGATTTGTTACTATTGGCCGGTATGGGTGATCAGGTTTTCAACAGATGCAGAGCCTCACAGATATCAAATTCCATTTGGACTGATTTAGAAGCAGCTCTCATACATTTTAAGGAAGTAAAATAACAATGTGGTCATGGGATTTTGCTGCAGAATGCTGAAAATCTGATCCTGAGCAGACTCTCACTGCAGTTGACAGCTATAAAGGAATACCTGCTTGCTAGGGCTGGTAAAGCACCAGCAGATGCATGTGAAGATAATTTCATCTTTCTTACACGGTGTTGGTTATTGAGCATCATCATACTCTAATATATTAGTTTGATGAATTGTTTAATGAACTGTCAGTGCTTTTAACTTTGTTCTTTCCATATCTGAAACTGAAGGGAAAATTTTGTTTTTTAGTTCTTTAGGTAAGAAAGTCTATAATTTGAAGGATCCACTTTCATTGTTTGCTTATATGTGGCCAGTCATCTATCACTGCTATCTCAGTTAAACTGTCTAAAAACCAAGGTCATATTAGTCAATGCTTTCAAGATAGTGATATCCAGGACCCAGTTAAGTAACTTTGGTAGTTCTGTATGCAGAATTGTCCCAGCAGCAGGTACCTTTGAGTTCAAGGTAGGACAGTATCTCTAAATGCAAAGGCTTAGGAATAGTTGGAGCAAGGCTACACCTGACACAGACTTAGTTTCCTTGAATAGTTTTGGCTTACTCACTAGCACCATTTAATTTATTGGTGCTGAAAGAGCTGTTACCAGCTCAGTCTTTCAAGGAAGTCTCTCTTCGCAGCTGCATGGGGCAGAGGGGAGAGAGAGGGGAAAGGTGGGAAAAAGCAAATGACACATTCCTGCCTGTAACCTTCTGTAAGTCTTCCCATCGCTGAAAGAAACAAGCTATTGCCCTGCTTAACATGAAGCATTTCTCTATCTCTTCCTTTGTAATTCTTCCCCTTCACATCTGTGTAGCCCTGGATTGGAGGAACTATGTTGCTACACATAACCTTGCTGATAATTACTGGTTCATTTAAATGCAACAGAAGACGATCAAGATCTCTCCTCCTTTCCCCTTCCTTTACCTCCAGAGCTTAGAATATTTACCTGCTGTGAAAAAGTCTGAGGTTTCCAGGCCATTTCTCCATAGCAGAAGATCTAGCTACAGGACCACATGGAAGACTATTATGACTAGTTTGTTCTACATGGCAACATTCAGAATTTTTTTTTTTAAATATATATATATAGGGAGGGAGGGGGAAGGAGGGAGAGAGAGACACACAGAGAAGTATGATATAGATAGATCAATCAATCCATGGAAAGCTCATGTTTTTTCAATTGGTTAAATATTTACTTTCATTTTTTACTATATTTATCCACTTTTTATTATAAACATATTCCCTCCTCCCTCCCCCCTGACCCCATGGAAATAAACCTCTTTGTACATTTCTAGCCTACTGTAGAGATGGGGAAGAATATGAAGGAGACAGGTGATGGGGACTGGCCAGACTGCTTAGGGACACACTGAGCAGCGCTCAACTCATGGCCATGTCACATACACGGACTCTGCTTGTTATCATACATTGCACCACATGATGCTTACGTGTTGTCTACCTGCTATTAGCAGGTTACGAGCGAATCGTAACATGGGACAATAATGTGCTTTGTAGCTGTATAAGGGCATAGGTTACCCTTCCCCCCTGCTCCTTGCCATGGACGAGCGCTCAGCAGTGCCTGGAATCATCTCGTTGTTCTCTTCCTCCAGTCAGGAAACTGGGGAGCCCCCATGCAGAAGCGGAGGCAATAAAAACCTTAATTTGACCACTGTGTGCCTTACGTCTGTGCCTGGGCGACTGCCTTGTCACCCCCCCATCCCTTATGTCTATTAAGAAAACCTTGTGAATTCTTCAGGAAGGCCCATATCTCCAATAACATAGAACTTAGGCAGGAGCTATATTGTCTCTGCTTAGGAATGCAAAACAAAAACCAAAACAGAAAAGATCAAAAAACAAAACAAAATACCAAGCAAATCAGAATAAAAAAAGGAGCCAAACAACCCCCACCACTATTGTCCTATTCACGATACAAACAAAATCAAAAATAATCAAACATTTGTTATTTATATTTCCATTTAGATCCCATAATAAGATGCAGTCTACAATGGTCAAATAATAGATTTCAGTGAGTTCTGCTAACATAGTTCAGTGCATTTATTTTGAGTATGCAAGACCATAAAGCCATATTCAAGTCCAGTAGCACTAATTATAATAGTTCATCAAGTGAACACTGAAGAGTAGAACCTCACAGAAAGGTTCTCTGACTAACTGCTTTAGACATCCCTCATAGATAGGTATCTTCTCTTAACATGTGAAGATTCCACATGGACAAAGTTAAGAGCAACCCAATGATCGTGCAAAGCCAAGGACTAAGGAATTATTTAATTGTTCTCAGGGATTGAATTATTTACAATCTCAAAGAGACAGAACTAGAGTCAGTCCAAGGCAAGGACACAAACTGTCGTGGCTTTGTGGCCTCTCCCAAATCACATCACTGCCTTTTCCAGGTTTGCATCTCAGTCAAATGCTTCACTGACGTGAAAGAAAGTGCAGCTACTAAAGAAAGAGAAATAATCAAAGTATGGTCTTCTACTACATTCATAATTTTCTCATGCAAGTAATTGATTCTTCAAATCACACTTTATGTGTGGAAAGGTACTTGTGGAAAGTATTACATCTTTCATTTGAATTCAGGCAGGAGACAGCTTTTCTCCATAAACCATAAAATAGGTACAAGAGCCTGGACAGATGCCCTTAAGTCACTGAGGTGGTCAAGTACTATGTCCCATGTGGATTCTATTCTATTCTGCCTCTAAGGGAATGTTCTTCAGCAGAAGAAAGATCATACAGTGTCTCCAGGTCTTCCGTCACTGTATCTCTATGGAGCTGCAGAGCTCACCCCCTCACAGAAGCAGTGGGGATCCTGGGCTGCATAAAGAGCTTTGAAATTCTAAACTGAGAAGCACCACATAGGTGCCAAGAAGTTTTATGGTTACACATTTGGGCTGCACATAGGTGTGCTTTGGGGGAAAGTAGCCTCCCTCTAACAGGTCTCAGTTAGTTCCTTGGGGGAGGCTGCCTACAAGGGATAGGCAGGTCTGTGGAGCTGCACTAGGAAGGTCAGAGGCATTCCCTCCACCTCTGCACAGCAGTAGTGTGAGATATTGTATGTATACACACACAGACACACATGTATGGATAGCCCCACCTTTTCACAAGACAGTATCTGACTTTGTCTTTCCCTTAACATAATTGCCATCCAACAAATGCTATTACAGGTAGAAAAATGAGCCATGGGGAAAGTCCTAGCTCCTAATAAGCCACTTGTTTTTGGTATGTTAAGGGAGTTAGGTCCATCTGGACCACCTCCTTCATTAAGCCTTTGACTTTTCTTTTCACAGAGCAACATCAAGATGGCTTTGCTGTAATCACTGAAGAGTAGTGGAAGGAGGCCGATTCAACCTAGTCCTGTTCTAAAGCAATGATTTTGAAGTGATTATTGGTCTTAGCTTCTACCCCATGTCTATTTAGCAGCCTTCAGATCATCATTTCTACACAGATTTGCCTTTAAATATATGAAGTCAGAAACACCTAATGAAAACGATATAGTTGAACCTAGCCTTCCCAAATTAACTTATAGCTAGACCATAATTTCATCTGAATGTGCATAGTGCTTACTCACCTACTGCAAACATGAAGACTTAAAAAAAGCAAAATAATATATCAGAAACCACCCATATTCTCTATTTTTTTCAGTATTCACCTAAGAATTTTTTTGCTCTTTTAAAATATTAGCTATTCTCGTTTTTTAGAAACAAATGCTATCACTGGATGTAGCTTATATGAAAAATTAAGTCTGTTTCTAGTGATCAGAAGTAATGTGGCTATTTGGAGCATTGATTTACCACCATTTTAAATGGAAAAAAAAAAAGGTCCGCAATGTACTTGCATTACTGTTTCTATTTTCCTATAAAAACAAATCACACCAGACTTTTATCATTCACCTGTTGAAGTTGCAGAAGACATTAAACATAAACAAAGAAGATTGATCTCCTTTCAACTTGTGTTAACAGGGGTATAAAAATAACATCCTAAATACCAGGGGGGGAAGCATGTGGCCATAAAATATCCACTTAAAAGACAGAGGTGTTGAATCAACACTTGAAGAGGATTTTTGCTCCTTTTCTCCCCTCAAGTATAAAATCAGGAAGGCAGTTAATGAATTTTAGTATAAACAGACACCTCTGAAGTGGAGAAGGCTACTACTGTTATATCTCTCATGAAAATTTTTACCCATATTCGAATGGGATTTGTGCATCTTGCATGCAGTTGAAAAGTCTGGCAAGAAAGTTCATGCAAATCCTAGTCCAGCCGTGAAACAGAATCCCCCTGAATTTTCCAAAACATTAAAAATGAGAAGTGCTAATAGATACGATGGTCTTTTTGCATTTTGCAAAGTGACATTGAACAGTTTCTAGAAAAGCAAGAGTCAAATAAAGTTTTTTTTTGGGCACCATCCTCCTTTCAGCAGCTCTTAAAACTCTGTCAACAAATAGGGGAACAAGATATTGACTAATCTCATGAAAGAAGTGAGGATGTATTAGATACAAAGAAATGTGCTATTTACCATCTTGTAGGCTACTATATTCTTGTCTCCAAAGAGATTCAAGGACAACACATCCACAACAGAAGAGTTAATAGCAAAAAATTATTTATCCTCATGCTACTGTTCTTGTACCAGACCCTACATTACTGCATTCTTTTTGGCACAGTTTCAGGAGAGAAGGCAGATCAGTCTAGCCCAGGTGACCCATGCTGTCCTACACTCGTGGCAGGTAAAGCTTGGAGTAAATTAGCAGATAGTATTGAACAGCCATCATTGAATGTTTAGCTCTAAGGGATAATGATTCTTGATAACCAATAGCTTTCTTCCAAGGAAGAGGAAAATACAATTTTGAATTTTTTTTGAACCTTTTTCACATCACTGTTCAAAGAAACCTAAACTAAAGTTTTTCCTCCCATGAGGAAAAAAAAAAAAAAAAAAGTGAGTAGTCTCACAGGTGTTCCTAGGTGTCAGTTTTACTGGGAAAGATGCACCCTATAACACTTTATGGATAAGGTATGTCTATTATTAGTGTAAGATTTCATCTCTAAAAGCCTTTTTCCTTTAGGCTGACATCTTAGCCAGTTAAGCAAAATCACTGACCTATTTCCCCTCACCCAAGGGGAACAGTTTTACCTTCCAGTGCCATAACGCTACAGCAAGAGCCACAGCTCAGAGCTTTTCTGTCTGTAGCTACTATAGGATTAACTATGTTCATCCCTGTCTTACTTTGAATGTGCTTTCTCTTACTGACATTAAGCTCCCTAGAACACTTTGTTCCTGTTGAAACTGAGGGAAACCATAGGAAGAGGCATGAAATTTATCTTGTACTAATGACTTACAACAGATTTCACTCCTTCCATTGCCTTCCTGCCCCTACTTCAAAAGGGACATTTCCACCTGCAAAGTGACTAACCGTGATAGTTTCAGACACATTAGGTGATCAGACCAGTTCAGACTGAAATCACAGATTAAAACTTCTACACTTTACAGGAACACAGAGCAATATATTAAGTTAAATAAAGACACATACATATTGGTTAGCTCACTTTCTTTGGAATTTATTTCCCTTCAGATACTTTTAAGATATCCTTACTTGTATACATTCTCTGGGCAGACGGCACTTGCTTAGACCACCTAAGTGCCATTTCTTAAAATGAATAGTTCTTGTTAAGTCTTTGTCAGAAATCCACATATTCACCTATGGGGGGAAGAAACAGATTTACAGGAGCCTAATGATACAATAGCAGTACACTTAGTTCTTCAATAATGTGATTAAAGAGTAACACCAACCTCATCCAGTATTTTTCCTTTCTAAACAGCACTGCTCCAGATGACGCTTGCCCATACAGGTGGGATTCTGTGCTGCGGTCTAGTGAGAAATTTAATATTCTTGCTTGTGCTGAAAGTGAATCTGTCATCTGACAAAGCTCCTGACAGCACATGCCAAGACGCTGAGTAAAACTTCAAGAGTGACTTGAAGAAGTACCCATTTTCTTACCAAGTCTGTGTTTCCCAACATTGCATTTCCTTGGACAAAGAGAGTCTGAAGATTGTTGCATAGTGCTGCAGATCACCACACCACAGTGGAAATACAGCTACAAGATAAAAATACTTATTTTATTATATGGGGCAGTCATATCTGCAAACTTCTGATATACATACTGAACACAGAGGAAAGACTGAGCACTACTGACTAGCTGGTCACTATTTACTCTCTAGAGCACTATGCCTTCATGAAGGAGGCCAATACCTTCAATCAGTGGTCAGTGAAGGTTTTTGACAGTGTTAGCTGCTACAGCAGTCCAATTTGGGGATGCACAACTAGCTTGGGAATGCACACAACATATAGCAGAGATGTCTCACCTGCTCTTGTAGCAGAGTTGTACTTTGAACAAAATTGAACATCCTCACTTCAAATCTCTTAAGGTGCTGAGGAAATTTCACTCTGGGGCTAAAATTAACTTGGTGAAATATGGTTCTGTAAGAGTCTTCACTGTTTTCACATCTTTTGGGGAAGGAAAAAAGGTTACTTAACTTAGATGTTCTTCTTTTCCACAAGATCTTTAAACAAGACAAGTGAAATGTGCAGGCACTTTGTTTTCCCTATTGTAGTGGTATGGATAGAGCCTCCCCACTGTTCTTGGTTCCCATCTTTGGCCATAGATATCATAGCTTCTTTTTCTTTCTAGCTGAAAGTACTTCTAGCTATACTGAGGACTTGCTATCACCAGAAGGTATGCCCAGAATGCCATCAGTATGCTTTACAGTTTAGAACAGTCAGGACAAAATAATCTTTCCATATTCTCTTCCCTTTTTCTTCCAGCTGGAAGAACAGCCCTTGAACAGTTACCAAACTCAAGTTGAAAGTTCTCCTTACCCATTCCTAAGGATAGGCCACTGGGGATGGCTGGCACTGCTTTGGGAGTTTGTAGCCCAACAATCTTTTAAGTTTAGTTCTAGTCTCACATCTTCAGACTGGAGTAATTCAACTTCAAAATACAGTGCCTCCCTCAAGTATTTTACCACAGGATATTCTGATTCCTTGTAAGGATTAGAAAAGGTCTTGTCTACAACAGAGCATTCATATTAGAGGGCAAGATGGTGGTGGAGGCAACAAAGCAAGAAAATAATCATCACACAAACACAGTATATTACTTAGACGATAGAAAATCTGGTAGAGCATATGGATGTCAACTGATGGCATTAGGATGGTGGGAGAGTAAGAACTAGTAAGGAAATGAAGGATTTAAAATACAGTCTTAAGCTTAAAGAATCCAGAGGAGAATCTGTTCCTTCTGCAGAAGGAGAATAAAATGTTAATTCAAAACTATTGCTGGAAAAGTACTAAAAAGGAAGGAAGCATATGCTTCCTTTTCTGACACAGGCTATAACTATCTTGGTCAGTGGTAACGCCTCTACTTGGCAAGATTTTGGCTGATCTCAAATCCATTGTGCAATGTTTAATATGCCCAATCAAAGCAAGTAGGGGAAAAGAAGCCAACCAAACATTGCTTTTTTTTTTCCTCCTCCTCTCCTCTTTCCACCTCTTTTTTTTGCATCAGTGGCATAAAGGTTTGATCAATTATAGACCAGTCTTTTGTAGACTTTTGTCTGCTTTTGTAGACAGCAAACTGTATTTGGGCTGAAAACCTGTTAGAATTCTTAAAATCCAATCATAAGTGTTACCTTTGAAAAGCTTCAATGAAAGAGCAAGAGAGCCAAATCCTGGCTTAATACTGGGTGCTGGGTTGTTTTTAGATTCATATTGGACATCAACAGTCTGCTTGATTGCATACCAGCATATACACTTTAATCTGAGTGAAAAAAGACAAAACAGATTCAGATTTTAAGATGAACATATTTGATATTAGTGCTTAAAATATCCTGGACAACCTCCTCTTAGGGAATTACACTTACTGATATACTGGAATATCACTGCCAGGTCTGAAATAGAGTACATCATTTTCATATGTCATGGTTGTGCTGTTGAACTGGAAGATACAGATATTGTAATGAAAAATACAACTACATTGGAAATAAGATTGTTTTTAACCACATCTATCCCCTTCACTTGAATGGTAGATTAAATTGCAGAGATCATCCTTGGGAATAGCCAAAGATTATTGGCCAATAGCCCCATGTTTACTGAACTAAAGCTCTTTACAGCAAACAGGTATATGGTTAGATAAGCTATTTCTTCTTACTATAATTCCTTGAATATGACATAATGCCCCAGAAGAACTGGCTTGTACCTGAGGAAGGTGACCACTTGTTTTATTAACAGGATCAAAGTCACCATGAGATAGAGCACTTGCAAAAGTAATCTGCATTTGATGTGACCTTAACTTGAGCATGCCCTTATCTTTTCTTTTCCTCTCTTTTCTATTTATGAAGCATACAGATGACTGGAATAGTAAACATTCCAGTCTTGGGTCAGGTATTAACCACCTAACCAGCTCCAACAAGGCATAGGGATACCTGCCAACAAGCTCACGTTAAGTCTAGCAATAGACAATCCAGAGATGTCAAGCTGAAGGCTGATTTCAGCAGGTATTGATGACCTTGAAAATTGCTTTCACTAAAAGAAAACTTCTTCCCAGCTAAATTTAGCAGCCTTAGAAGGAAAAGGGATGTAGATATGCCACTTATCACAAGATCAGTTATGACCTTCTTGCAGCTTCTGCTCAGTTCTGAACTTCTGCCAGTTCCAGTAATAACCTTACTCCAATACAAAGAGCTTATTCCAATACAGAACAAGCTTTGCATTGCTGAGCCTTTACCTTTCTACTTGTTCCACAAGTGTTTACATTGAACTTGAAGGTTGCAATCTTCTCTGTTACCAGAGTGGGTTTACATTGTCTCTCTCTCAAGACAAGATGACTGAGGTCCACATCTGCAATCCCTACAAGTTTCACTGCAGTAATCACCACAGTTCCATTAGGCAGGCACTCTGAAAAAGAAAAAGTGCTTTTTCCCATACAAATCAAGGCTCACAATCCCTTGAATCTGTGGTCTAGCACAATGGAAATGTTTTACATGGATTTGATGACAGCATTTTGACAACTCATGAGTATTAGAAGTTGAGCAAGCCTCTTTTCTGTGTTTCAGCAGTGTTAAGAATACCAGCTTCAAGCTAACAGTACTACAGTAAAGCAAGGACTGCAGCAATCAAAGCCATAGTGACTCTTTTCCTCACGTTTTCAGAGGCTAACCATCTCCTAAAGATATTTTTTGAGCCAAGGTATTCAATACACCCAATTCTAGATAAGTAGTTTTGAAATTACATGTTTATAAAGCTGATCTCTTCCTCCTTCCCACCCCCACTCTGTTTTTGCAAGCAAAACAATCCCAAAACAGATTGGCAGATGATTGCAGGGAATTATTTCCATCTACTATCCATTGATTTCCTTTATACTGCTAGGAATTTATGAGAAATTTGACAAGCATAAATTCTAGGACCATTTGATTAAAGTTTTTAGAAGTGTGCTTATCTGTGTGATTTAGTAATGAGGTTAAAAGAAAAGTATGAACAATAATTCAGAAACACATTAGAGACAGATAGCATTATTACGCATTAGCTGTGAAGGGGAAAATCTGCAGGAAATTGAGAAGTCCCTCCTGTTAGCCAGGGTGACACCATCCTTCAAGGTTAAGCGCAGTGAAGCCGTTATTCCAGAGGAGTGAATATCCTAGAGGTGATCACAGATTAAATGAGAGAATAAAGATAGCTTTTGAGCAGTTCCACCTGAACAATAAGGGCAAACTATCACAAGTGAAGAGTAAAGATGCTTGATAAAAGTAAAATCTATCAGAGGAATTTTGTAAGCTAGATAAAGCTGCATCCATTTTTTTTTTTTTTTTCTCCAGTGATTTGGTAATACAAACTTCAATGTATGTGCTCTTAACAGTTGCTCAACCCTGAAGTGCTTGTGAAATGCTTTAATTCTTGACTGTTTTCACCTGCATTAGCCAAGGGAAGATAAAGTGAACCTCTAAAGACAGAAAATGCTTTTTCCACTTATCCTTTCAAGCCTATGCTAAAGGACTTCCCTACCCTGCCCCCCCTCCCCACAACACAAGGGCATAATATATGTTGTTCATATCTGATAGCTGGAAGATCCCTTTAATTGCTTAGTATATACTGGCATCCTTACTTCATAGTCCACATGGGGAGAAAGGAAAGGGGCACAAATTGCCAAGTGAGTGCCATTGTCACTCAGTCTATAGCCATGCTTTTGTGCAGCCTCTGGTGTCAGGTGCTGGTTGGAGATGAATAACAGCCACTTTTGGTCTATATTCCCATGCATGATTGTTATACAGAGGTTCTTCTCATCACAAAATCCTCTTGCATTAGGCAATACTGTAATAGAGTTAAGAGTTAGCCAGTGTGCTAGCTACATATTGTTTAGTGCTAGCACACTAGTTTAAAACAGCTGTTTAAGACAGAGAGCACCCCTAGCCAAAGCTAGCCCCAGTAAGGACTGCATTTACTATCAGGCTAATCGTGGCCAAAACTGGCCCATAGCTCTGTTCAGCTTTCCCCTTGCTTACCTGCATCTTTAACAGCAGACACTGCTGTGACCGGGATGGTGAAAGTCTCACGTGTTGGATGGATTATGAAGTCAAGTGTGACATTCAGGGTGTATGTTCTCATGTCATCCCTTGTATACTAGAGAGATAATATTTAGAAATGAATTCAAATGATATAGTCAGTTCTGTACTATATGTTGCACTATCTTGGCACACACCTCTTTCTTGATGCTTGCTGCATCAAATGGGACTTGTATTGTGTAAGTTTGGCTTCCATTAGCATATCTGTTTTCCCGTGTCTGATATCCATGCTGAATAGCTTCAAGTACTGTAACAGTTGTCCCCTCAAAGGTTAAACTCATAAGCTCCACATCAGGGAGGAACACTCCCAATGTCACATTCATTAGCCTGGTGCTCAGATTTGTGTCTGAAAAAACAGGTTAACATTAAGCTCTACATTAACATTAACCAGTAAATTCAGTACTAAGCCACTTACTGTTGGTCATGGTGAGTTCCACATGTTCAAACGGTGTTTCTATTTCCCTGATGATAGTATGTTTGGTTAGTCCCCATTTAGTATCTTCCCACTGATGTTCCAAGAACAGGCTGATATAGTATTTTATCCCATGCTGTCCACTGCTCACAGAGGTCTAGAATTTCAAATCAACATCCTTTAGTGTACGAACAGTTTTACATTAAGTAAAAATTGTATGGTAGCTTCCTAGGACCAGAGTAACAGCTCAGAAGAGTTGTCTTCAGTTCTGTGGCCCTGTCCTCAGAGTGTATAACATGGGATCTAAAAGCTGGTGTCCTAGTGAGTTAACTTGAGGAACTAAAGTAGTTAACAGTTCCGTATATTCTATTCTATATACTTGATTCTGTCCATCTCTACTGTTAAGAAAAGATTTTATGCACAAAATAATGCCTTTAAGAACTCTATTTGGCCAGACTTCCGAGATTTTTAGTATACCTTTTCCTTTCCCCTTCTCCCTCAGTTTTCATTTAAAAGGAATAAGAATTTTTCCTCCTCAGAAGGAAACAGAATATTCAGTCTGTAGTCTAATTCAAGCAACTAACCTTGTAATAGCCACCTTCTGCACCTATTGGTATCTTGATTGTAATTGAATCCAAGTCATTAGATAACAAGTATTTCCTGGAAACCATTTCCTCAGCGGAAAGTTTATGTAGATCCACACCAGCTTCAATAAGTACATTCTTAAAGCCAGTCGCTCCAGTGGAGAGAGGTTGGACATACTTTGGAACAGTCCAGGTGATTGTTTTGTTTGTGTAGTCCACACCATCTTAAAGACAAGATGCAAAGGCTGCAAGCTCACAGATACAGCTCCAAGCTGTCTTTGTATATTTCTGCAGGGGATTAGGTTACCAAATTTCTCACCTACAGGACATGCAACAGCAGTATCCACCATTAGGATCATCCATCTGTGTTTGTAAAATGTACTTGATCTCACCACAGAAAAGGTTATTTCTTGAGCCTGCAAGAATAGATCTAGTTAGACCCTTATAGTGCAGCTTACTGGGGATGAATGTGCCTACAGACCTTGATGAGCTGAATCTGTGCAGCACCATATGGTATTCGCAGCAGTATCCTGCTCTCTGTGGTGTTGAGTCCATAGCCAGCACTCCAAGCATCAGACACCAGCAGGGCCTTTTTCTTTTCTGGCTGATGAAACACTATTTGCCATATTGAGGATTCTCCTGCTTTTGCCTAATCAGAGAAGTTAATCAACAATTTAAACAGGTTGTTCAAAATAACTCCTTATTTACTCTATTGAATGAGTTCATTAGCTTGCAATTTCAGAGTAGTTTTATTGCATTACTCTAAATGCAGTTAGTGTGACACCCTTCCAGCATTCCTCTTATGATGTTCTTCCATGGTGAGGGTTAAAAAAATAAAACTTTTCCATATTAAAAGCATTAGACAAATGGGGCACTGAAGAAGTATATACATCTCATTCTCTATGAGGATTATGAAATGAGTAAGGAAGTTAACTGCACTGCTGTATTGCGAATAAAGATTCTTATCCCCTTCTTGGATTTTATATATAATTTACCCCTGAGGTCTTTAGAGACAATTATTATTGCAGAGGGTCTTGTTGTAGGAGAACTTCACTTGGAAAATATCTGAGATATCAGTCTCCATTTCTTTCTTGGAGATGTGGTTGTCTGGATTTCCAGTGTATAAAATTTCCATCTTAAAACCACTAATACAGAAATTCTGCTCTTCATAGTTAAGTGCTTTTTGAAATCCCCCATGGACTTTGAATAGGACTGCAACACCAAAAGTAGCACTAACTTTTACTAGAAGAAAAGCTGTTTTACCTCTGGGAAGGCAAGAGCCCAGTCCTCAAGTTCGTCTTGAATGAAATCTGGTACTATTTGTGGAACCTCCTTCCTGACAGAAACCTGAATGAAAACAAACACCACATCACTGGAAGCAACACTAGTTCATTGACAGCATTTATTTACTTGTCTCCAGGACCACAGAGATCCTTCAGTACCTTCAAAAAAATATAAGATCATTGAGGAGACCTTAGTATTTTCCAAAGAGAGTATCAAAGCCTTTTTTACTCAAGTCAAAAGTTTGTGGCATAAAACAGCAAGATAATAAACTGTGCATATTGTCTAAGGTCTGTTCATTTTCAGCATTTTACTCCTAGCATATTTTCTTAATCCTACTTGAGTTTAGGATAGGAATTTGTTCTAAACTTCCATGTTTTCTTAAAAAAAAAAATCATTTCCACCCCCTTCCCACCTTGAGTTTCTTCCCACCAAATTCACTGATTATAATCTTGAAGGAAAATTCCAGTTCCACTATTATCTCAAAGAAAAGTACAGGTAACACCAATTTTAATCCACTAGCATAAATTTTGAATAGTATTATCTCACAACTTCCTTGTCTATAACACTATTCAATATGCTTTATAAATGCATCAACAGCACAGACTTTAAAGATGAATGCTCTACATTCCTAATCTCCTTTCAAAGAGTCTCTTCCAGCACTTACCTCCATGTAATTTTTTTCACATACTAACTCTCTTGGACTCCATGGACCATAGTGACAAGTTGCAGTTTTCAAGTGTGTTGCAGCATTTTTCATATCAGGAGTATGAGATGCTTTGATTTGAATAGTTACTGTAAACGCATCTTTCTGCATGGACACAGGAACACTTGTTTGTTAAACTAATATCTCTGCAAGAGATGCTCCCTTTCCTTATGGTCTAACCAACCTACAAAACCCACCCACATATTAGTGTCTACATGGAAAAGTAATCCATATTGAAACATCATTAATTACACAGAAATATAATTAATTACATAAAATTTGTGTAGCTAGATGTGTGTCTGCATAGAAACACAGGTACTTTTGAGAGCTGTTTCAATCTTTCACATAACTCTAGAACCACAGAGACTAACTGTATATTTTAGGGGTCATTTTGATTTTATGCTTTGTGACATGGAAGCAGTGACAAAAGCAACAAAAGCATTTTAGCTTATAAGCTAATATCACTCACACACTAAATACAGGCAAAACTAGCTGTCATAATTCCTTGTTCTTGCACATGAGAGAGCAGTTACCCTTCAAGGGCATGTGTGAGATGCTTATTCGTGTGCTCAACTGAGTTTTGACTCAAATGCCAGCAAGTGTTCTGAAGTCCTTGGATATATTTGAGATTTAAGCGGCTTTCAGCTAATGCTCAACAGTTTACCAAGGTATTTATAGGTATTAACTAAAGTGGTCATATTTTTTGCATAAAAATATTATAAAACAATGTTGTACTGCAGTCAAAAAAACATATTAGACTTACCTCTGCCTGAGAATGGCAGCTTAGTGCGGAGGCGCGAAATTCAGCATTACCCCAGTAGTTGTAAGTTACTGTATAGCCACACTGTGATGCCATGGCCTCATCTATCTCCCAGGCTGTGCCAAATTGATCTGTGAGTAATTAGTTAAGAGCAATAATAACAACCCTCAGTCTTTGCTTGACCCTCAGGTCCTGCTGCTTTTTCCCAAGCACCTAAAAAGCAGCTCTGATGGGACTCACCTGCATAACATCAGCTCAGACTCCTAACAGAGCTGCAAAGTGGTGAGAAATATTTGCTAGAAAGTCCATAGAAAAATAAGTAAAGTAGAATTATGGACAGACAGAGCTCATTAGCACTCAGTCAAGAAGGGAAAAACACGCCAAAATAAAGAGGTGTGAAATCCGGAAGGGGGTAGTTGTTGGTAAAGCAGTGACCAGCTGGGTCACTCAGTGCTGTCAGGGTTGATGGATGATGGCAACTTAGCAACATCAGGGACTTGTTCTGGCAATGGATATGGTACAGGACAACACTTTCCCTCACTGATGCCTGCTTGACCAACAGATACTCCTCCGGAATTCTATAAGGGCTATCAGACAAAGCTCAACTTTATTTCAGAAGCTAATAGACTATCATAGTCAAGAATAATTGCTTTATTCTTTTAAGTTGAACATGTCTTACTTAAAGGGTCTCTGTGCACTGCTTAAGATGCCTGAACACAAGAGCCCAAATTGAAAAGTTTATGACAGATTTTATTAGCATTCTAGATGGAGATGGCATTACAGCCTACATTTAGTGCTGCAGTACCTCAAATATGGAGGTCTACTTCAGAGCTGAGTTGTCTTAAGCACCTTACACCTAACACCTCCTCCATTATCTCACTCCGTTCTTATAGGCAACTTCATGGTGCTCTTCATCTGAATGCACCACTTGGGCTATCTGGTGAGAGGCTTGGTAGGCATCAACTGGCTGTTCTTATTGCTAACTGCTAAGAGATCTTGAGCATAGAGTTACTGAAAATAAGAAATAAGGCCAGCTTTAGCTTATGAATTAGCAGAATTACATGCTCTGTTACTAGGAATCATTTTTTTTTTTCCAGCAGTGAAATCCACCAACATGGGCATGGCAAACCACCACAACGTTTTCCTGAGCAATGGACTTCAATTTTAGTCCAAAGAGCCTGGATTGCTGTTGCCATGTTATCTTTACAGAAAGAGTTGTAGAGAAGTAAAGGGAACATTTGGTTTTTAATGATGAGACACAACCTACTTTCACAGCCGTGTGAACCTAATATAAGGATACTCTGGACTAAATTAGATATCCTAAGAGGATTTTAAACACTTTGTCTTTGAGGATTTCCTTTCCAAGTTCTTTACTATCAACTTACCCACAGCAGAAAAAGTCAAGTATTTGTCCTGAAAGTATTCTGCGCTCAGTGTTATGCGCAAGAGGTTCCCCAAGCACTCTGAACTCATGGATCCTGTATTGAAGTTGTTGAAAAACTAGTAAATGGTAGATTAAAGATATCATACAAGTAATAACATGTTATTTTCCAGGTAAGTCAATGTATGACAGATAAAGAATTGTTCAAGTCTCTTATCTAGCATTACTTCTAAAGCATTATTTTCCAAAAGAAAATTCAGCCTAAATTAGCATGGAATAGTATCTTGGCAGTGGACTATGCCACCCAAAGGTGTTTGTCATTGTAGAAGGATTTTGAAACAGGATCAAGATTATATAACACAGCTGCCTCAAGTTTAACTTCTTATTTGGAATCAAAAAGAACAAAAGCCCCCACAAAACAAACCCCTACTCACAAAAATGGCCACAAACCAGTCCTGAGTGAGGAGCACTTGTACCAGCTACCTGCTCACCCACCCAAATACCAACAGCTCTTGCCAGAACAGAGCCACACAGAAACCCTGAGGATCACAGGAACAAAGATGGAGTCCCAGGCCACAGAGCAGCATGAAGCTACCTGAAGCTTCCAGGTCTTTCACAAGGAAAGCAGGTACAAACTGTTCTACGTGCACAAAAGACTTCAGGGATTTCTATTCCGTTTATCATATTTCCCTACTAAATGGAGATCATTTCAAATATTTGTTTTTATGATATTACACCCTGATTCTAGTCAGAACTTTAATAACAAGAGTGCATTTAAAGGACTGATAGGTTCTCTTGTCCTAGAGGTCTTCACTATATTCTTAAATTAATCAGAGTTGTGGCTGGTATCAGAGTTAGTTATAACAGGGAACATCAGAAATGCTGATGAATATAACCTCTTTTTGCCCATACTCCAAGATACCTGCATGATTTAGCTTTAGTGCAAAAATTGTTTTAAGGTGTACAAGACTTCCCAAAATATATATTTTCACCCTGATCTCTGGTAGATTAGATACTAGTATCTAGCTAATATGTGCTAATATGCAGTAGCGCTCTTGTTGACCTACAAACCACTATTTCATAATGCAGAAGTTAGTCAAAATTGCTAGCTTTACTAAGAAGTACATCTATACTCAGAGAAAGCATTAATATCCCAGTGATATTTAAAAGACTTTACATGTTATAGAGTTTTTTTTTTTTTTGCTTAATGAAATAAGAGCAACAATAAAGTCCATCTTAAAACATCAATGCTAAAGAGTAAAGAAGGATACACATACATAAACCTAGATACACATACATAAGCCTAGATACACATCCATGTGCGATTAACAAAAGACATCACTTTAGTGCTTGGAAAAAAAAAAAAAAAAAAAGCAAGTATGGCTCCTAAAAAAAAAAGCTTTAAACTCATCCTCTGCATCAGAAAGAGGCTAATACAACAGAACATCACCCACAAAAAGGCCTAGAAATCAGCATATAAAGGCAGCTTACAGCAATATTACCTGGCTTTTCTTCAGTCCATATGCTAGAGACTATTGTCCCTATTAGTAATGATCTATAAGGCAAAAGAGGAAGATCAGCAGCAACTCCAGGTGTAGTAATAAGAGATGGATAACAGTGTTTTTTTTTTTTTTTTTTTTTCCCCATCCTCAATTCAGACATTAGAGCATATTTAAATTTAGCTTGGAATTCAGCTTGGAAAATACAAAATAGAATTTTTAACATTAGTACTAGAAAGTTAGCAAACAGAAAACAGATACTCTACGCAGGATTTTTCATCGCCAGCAGCAGTGAAGTTCTCACCTCAGCATTTGAACTAGATCCATTGCCTGTTCACGTAGTCTTTAGCTACAGTTTTCTACAGTTTTTTTTTTTTTCTTGCTTTCTTCTCTTGTTATTGGGTCATACACAAACTAAAATACTAGTCACTCATTTTCCACTAAAACCTTTCAGTATCCTTAGAGTCCTAGATAACTAAAAAAAAAAAAAAAAAAAAATGCTACCTTTATACAGATGAAACCCATTTTCAGCTGTTTGTCATTCTAACTATGAACCGATAATTTGTGCCACCTGTTCATTTACTTTACTGATTAAATCAGTTCCTATCCAAATCTTATCAAATGTTATAACTTAACTAGTAAGAGACCTAGCCCCCACACAATAGTGGATGGGGTGCCTTTTTGAAGGGGAAAAAAAAAAGGAAAATTTCTCCTCTTTTGAAGTTGGAAGGAAATGTCTATTGCAGAAGCCAGAAAAAGGCAAGATATGCTGGATACCGAGGAGCGTCTCAAGTTAAGTGATGGTTTATCCGACTAGGTCACCTGTGGAGCACCTAGACTTGTGGTTAACTATGAGCCATGGCCAGGGTGTCTCAGAATGCCTGACCGAAAAAGCGCAGGGCCGTGGGCCTGACCATGGGTTAGAGCTCAGATGCTGGTGGTTGGAGGGGTGATGGCTCTGCAGTAACAGATCACTAGGCCGGCAAAGGGGTTTCTATGATGTGTGTTTGTAGCTGTTCTGAGCTGTGCGTTGCTTGCATGCAATTGCAGCACTATTGCAATTGTAGCACTAACAACAAGAGCTGCAACATTGTTTTATTACTGTTGTGTGTAGGAAAGGGTGCTATAATTCAGCATCTCTTGTCTTGGTCGTCATCTAATTCAGCTGTAAGGGAATCTGGGCAAAGAGATCCACAGGTCCCAGAGTCATAGCTGCCCTGACAATTACCCTTTCTCACTTTTCATGGCCAAAATGTCACTTTGACCACAGTGACTTCGACTTCTTTATGCATACACATATTTTCTTGCAACTTTACAAGGAAGAAAGGAAAATTCACACAGTGCATGTCATTCCTCAAACAAGTTCAAAACAATTGCCAAGAGGAGTATTTTTGTAACAAGCTGCTAGAATTGCCAGCTGCCCTCCGTATATTTATTTCACATCCAAGTCCTTATAGGGAGGAGTATTTACTTTAGGTTTATGCCTGAAACATTTTGTTCTTGCTCCTTACTTTACACACATGAATACTATAGGAGCAATAGAGCTGGAAGATTTGTAATTAACAAAAATGTCCTCAAGAGGGAGCCCGAGACTCTCAAATTTGTTTTTTCACCTCTAAAACTTTTGGTGACTTTAGAGAACATACATCTGGCAATAACATTCTTTTTCCAGAATTTTTTCTTAAATATAATAAAGGTTAATTGGTCATTTTAGAAAGACATACACATTCAGGCTGAAGCTACTTAACACAGCTAATCTCTGTGCAGATTTACACCATCATCTAGAGGATCAAAAGTGAAAACAGAGTTCATAGTGCTATAAGATGATGTTTTTATTTTCCTAGAAACAATTTCTATAATCAGATGGCTTATTTTTATGTTTTTTCCATTTGAAATTTCCCTATTTGATGAGTTTCTGACTTTATAGAGAATTTTCCTGAGAAGCACCATCCCCCAAAGATGCTTTATCAATAATGGATTATAAAAATGAATAAAACCATGATCAGACAATCAGACCTTAATGATTGAGCAATGTGACAATATTGATTATTCTTAGAATGGAGACTATTTCAGTTAGGCTTTATTTCTGTCTGCAGTGTACCTCTACAACATTATACCTTTTATAACATTGCATGTTACACTTTTCTAGAGTGTGCTTTTAGGAACCACCAAGGGAATGTCGGAAATGTCTTTTCGCTTGTCCAAGGCCTACTTGACGCTTAGAGTAGATATACAGCAATGCTGTGTGTTCAGGTAGCTCATGCCTTTTGCCCCAGACAGATTCTACCAGTCCTTCAGGCTCCTAACACTGGCAATTGCATTGAGTGCCACAAGCATGTGGCAAAACTGCATCCTGGAGGTGTTTAATGATAATGCAGAGGGCTTTCCATGTTCAGTTTTTGCAGGTTTAACAGGATCATGCTGCTAGGAATTACATTCTTGAAATGGAAGGAGAATCTCAGTACTTCTGCCACTATTCAACCTAACCATAGCCATACTAAAAGCTTTACTGATCTATCTTACTCACAATAATAATTTGTTTGTTGTGTTTGGTTTCATTTTCATTTTCTCAGATTATTTGCATCCAATAAAATCCAAATTATCAGGAGATGTCAGTAAAAAACAAGTAGGATTTTTCTCTGTCAATCAGTTTTATTTTCTAAAGAATCCTGAAATCTCAAAGGGCTTTAGTAAAATTCCATGGTGAAAAATTCCCAGCAGGACAGATCAAATGTTCAGTCAGTAAGTATCATGGCAAGAACAGGAGGAAGTGATATGATATTATGCACATGTTAGAGCTAACAACCATGGGGTAGCATGTGCCTCCTAGTTCATTGGGATCAGCATTTCTTGATGTTACCAGCCTTCTCACAACAAGCAGGGAATATGCAAAAGACTGGGTCAGCTAGTAGCATGACCCTTGAATTAAAATAAAAGAAGTCAGCACCACCTATAAAGTCACTTTCTATAAAAGGTTCTTTGAAAGCTATTTTGACTTCATATTCTGAAGGTAAAAAATGTATGAGAAATTAAAAATCATAGTTCCTCTAGGACTAGTTAATAGGTGATTCTGACAATTTGAAAAATAAAATCAAGAGAGAGATTTTGCAATCTCATTTTTATAAAGTGACTCTTATAAAAATGTCTACTAGGTAATTTAGTGCTCACTTTCCTCTCAGGGCTGCAGAGCAGAATAATAGACAGTCGATCGCTACCCTATCTGTCTCACTCTGTTTCCTCCATCTCCCATGAATCTCTTCCTAGACAGTGTGTTTATGTACTAAGCTAATTCAAATATTTTCCATGTAGAAAAATGTGGAGACAGAAAACACACAGTTCATCTGTAAAGTGATATCTGCAAGAGCAGACACATTAGATAGAATGAGGCCATTAACTAGAACTCAGCAACTTAGGCTGTGCTGTCTCTGCTGCAAGATATGCTTCCTCTGGGGATACGAATGGTTTCTTAAATCATCAGTGACTTGGTGTTCGGTTAGGCACAGCCCTGTGCAGGGAGTACAGTGGAACTGACATCCTCAGATAGTCAGGAAAATGTCTCAGAGTTATCAATAGTTTTTTGGGGGATCTTTCAGATTCAGGGGCAGTACATTTGATGATTACCGTTTTAGCTGACATCCCACAGATTAACATGGTATCGGGGAAATTTAAAGGGAAAAATGTCCCGTGTTAAAGCTTTATAACTCATGCTATGATACGAATGCCTTCCTTCCATGAATAGGGTATAGCATGGGCTTGAAACAGGCCCTCCAGGAAGGTCTGCACATGATCACATTGCCTTGAGCTGCATCATGTTTTTGCACAAGGAGCGTGCATGAAGCACCCCATCCTCTCTCTGCTTGTCCTGCAGAGTGCCATCCCCTCCAAAATGCCGTTGGAAGAGCGGCAGATACTCTCCCTTTAGTCCAGCTGGAGGCATATAACCTCCTAGGTGATGTATGATTCCTCCTATATTTGGGACTACCATTTTGAAAGTTTGCCCACACCAATTTAACTCAATCAAACTGAGCCAAATTAAGCCAAAGAGTTACACTGGGAAATAATTCAGTCCTTGAAGTCCGGTTAGGAGTTGATAATGGGAATCTGTGTGTAGTGGAGAACAGTCTGGGGAAATGTCTGGAATCAAATGCAAAGCAATTTAAACTAGTGCGATAGCACAAAAGGGTTTTGTGCAGACAATTTAAGACATCTGCCCGTGGTCCAGACATCTGTGCGCAATGAATGCCATTTCTGAGCTAGCTCTTTATTTATCATTCAGTGATGTCCATTAATAATTGCTGCCCTTGCACTACCCCGTCTTTGTCTATATACAGTTATATATGGTTACTTGACAACTATAATAAACAAGGAAAGAACTGCTTGTGCTTGAAATGAAAATGTAATCTGTGATCTGGTTCTATTTCAAATACAGATAACAGATTTTACTCTTCCCTCCCATTTTCTCTTTTATTTTTCTCTGTATTTAGAGTATGCTGCTACACATTTATATCCCTGCAAAGAGTAGATAAATAAACGTGTTCCTACCATGCAGACATGCAGGGATGGGCAGACATAAACCTCATCCTCTCGTACTTTCTGCTGATCTTCAGTTTCAATCCTTCTGTGATGCTTAAGACCCTAAACCACTTTGACCTATGTCCCAAAGCCAGGCTTCTGCTCTTCAAACATATACTTTTTTTTTTCTTTGATCACTTTTGGTAAGGTTGTGGATTTGTACTCACCATTTTACTGGTTTATTATGCTATCTTTTCTCTTATTTATGTATAGTCTTTGAGTTTTTATAGTATCATTTACTCACCTAGAAAGTAAGCCTTTGGTGTTATAAGAAGAAAGGAAATTTTCTCTGGTGCAAGATCAGGCACCAGTAATGATTTGTCTTTGTAGCAGCAGAGATAAAAAGTGAAAATAGCATGTAATCTCCAGCAAATAAACAGATTCATTCTGTCCTTTCAAGTAACTCTATACAGTGTGTTATTTGTAGTCAACATGGAGCAATATAGAACCAAAGACAGAGTAATCTTCCCAGAGAATCTTAATAAAATTAAAATTGTAAATTTAATTGTAATATATTTAAATGTAGTATGGGCTTGTTAACTGAAGTCTCTAAAATCTAATGCTGCAGTCTTGAACTAACAATTATCTGATCCTCTCTGTTTTCAGTGAGCTTTGGATTAGGCTTTCAAAGTTTGGAAAATAAATTGTGTTCCTTGCCTATAGCACATTGTAAACACTGAAAAATGATTTTTATTGATTAATTTATTTGGAAATTTAGAATTGTATTCAATTGCATCAGTATTTTTCTGCATTACTCTGCTGACTGAGCTCTACTTTGCCTCTGGGGAAGAAAATAAGTTCAAGTTCAGATGACACATTAGGTAGGATTAAAAACTACTCATTCACAATATAATATGTATACCAAAAAGGCCATATAAGTATGGAAGATTGCCTGTGTTACCAAGTTACATTGGTCTTGATTACCTTGCAAGGAAATTATTCTGTCAAGAGGAAATAATGCTCATCTATTTCCAGTGTTTCTTGTACTCCTGTTGAGTCTATGATAAATGTCATTGAACATTCATCAGTTTTAGTCAAAAAAATAGAATTACACCCTGGCAATAAATTTGACATTTGCTTTACTCCCAAATAGAGATGAAGAGTCTAAATAATGAAATACTTTGGCATAGGAGAAAGTTCTGATGAAATTCATTATGGAAGTATCTAAGGTTTTTGTTTCAGTTTGACATTGGGATGAAACCTCTTGAAATATCAGTTGAAGATTGTAGACTCAATGATGTCTTACCACACCATGCTCTACAATTTCCTCCAGATTCTCTCTGCATATCCCCCTAAATTCTCCTGCCAGACTTCCCATCTGGCAGGATGGGAATGTCCAATGGACATGTGTCCAATGGCCATCAGTCTGCCCCACATCCTGAAAGATGTTGCATGGCAAGAAGCTCCAGGTTATGGAGAAAAGTAGGAGCTATTCAGCAACCAAATCACAGCTTCCATAAGATGCCATGATGTTTGATAATGCTATGCCAATTCTGTCATTACTGCCAATTTTGTCATCACTTAGAACTGCACAGTCATCTAGTAGCTCAGCAGAAAGTTGTGGAAATTTTTAATATAAATATTACTGTTATCTAGCTGAAGGGGATTGCTTTCCAAATACGTACAATTACAGTTGAAGTTTTAGGGTAATATTAAAGTCCCAGGATGAATTAAGAATGAGGAAGTTACATTTATCCAACATACAGAATAGCTATGAGCCATTCATGGGTAACAGTACACCCTCTCTGAATCCCATTTTTATTTGACTGGCTAACCTGATTTGACCTGTTCACCTTGACATATATGCTAATTTTTGGTTCCTAATTTCTGACAGAAAACTCTTATTCACTAAGATTTCAAGATTTAGGTCTAATAAAAAACTAAAAGATTTATCTTTACTGATTTCAGGTGAAAACTATATTTTTTACTGAAAATACCAACAGTTCTTTGTCTCTCCCCACCAAAGGAACTTGCAGTAACTGGTTCTTTAAAAAGCAAACTACATAAAAACAATTTGTTTGATTCTGTTATCATAGAAAACACAGAAAATCCTTCACAAATGGAATGATCTTTTTTGAATCAGTCAAGACTAATTACAGCAAAACTGGTAAGGATGGCTTATAACCCCTGAGGAGGTTCTGGCTGAAATTACATATTTAGGTTGTAGGAGGAGTGTAAAATTAGAGATTCTTGAAGAGTTTGAGAGTACTTTTATTGTAGCTTCATGAAAGTACTTTATTAGCTTATTTGGCTCCTCTCAGATTAGTCTATAGTTTGGCTATACATTGACCACATGGCAACATTACCTTCACATCTTCCTTCCCTGGCCCCCATGCCTGGGTGCACTTGCCTGTCTTTGGGCTGCAAAGTCCTGTCACTGCAAGAGCTCCAGTTCAACTCTTTATGGGGCTACACTGTGTGTATCCGAAATGGCAGACTGAGCCAGCACTAGCAAACGCACAGTTTTGCAGTTCTTCTAAGTCAGTGCAGGCACAACTGGAAACAAGGAGAGGAGAGGAGCTGAGTTGTTTTGGTGTGGGGGAGCAACCATGCGCGGAGATGATGTACTGCTGCTGGTACCAGGTTGTCAAACAACATATTTTTAACGTAATGGAAGTTTTGGCTACTTCTTCCAGTTATTGCAGAGACAGAGAAGATCTGGAGGAGTGGGGAGCTGCTCAGCTTTCTTTAAGGTATGGTTTCTTACTCTAATCACCTTATAAATATGCTATTTTAGATTTTTTATATATTAGAGGTAAGACTATTACTGCCTGAAAATAAAAAACATCTCAGAATTATCAATATGTTTTAATTTTGCATAAGTTCAAAGAATCCCTTTTCAATGTTATTTTTAAATTAAAGAGCAGTGTTCAGTCATCAGTATAAGAGTAGTGATGCAGCACTTATAACTATCTGCCAGCCTCATAACACAGCATATTAGTCCAAAGAATATCCCAGAATTGCTTTTAGAGCTCCTGTATGTAGCTGGTGAATCCTGCATTTTTGCAAAGCAGTTTATTTTAAACTATTTTGCAGTCTCTTGACAGCACAGGACTGAGAAAAGAAGCAATGCTGATGTTAAGTTGATTTTCTTTTGAGAAAGCACTGTGTGCTTTGAATGTCTTAATGTCTTCAACTCCTTAAGGCAGTGAGGGTTGCGTTTTTTTTCCCCATGTAAAGTAATAAGTAGTGGCTTGTGTTAAAGAAAGTATTAATAAATAACAGACTCTGCTACAACTACCTGAACACAGATATCTGGGAAATAGAAATGTTATAGGGATCATTCACCAACTTTTCCCGCACCTCTAGGGGATAAAGGGCTTGATTTTGACATTATCTATGTTTGAACCCTCATGATTCATTCAGATAAAAATGATACTGTCTTATTTATTGCATTTATATAAGGAGATGCTACAGTGCCATTAAACCTAAACTTGCTGTGCGATTCACATGTCTTTCTATTAAGAATTCATAGCTGATTCCATAGTTGATTTGTAATTGGTCCGTCTGTTTTCACTTTGGTAATCCCAGTTTCATCAAATGCACTGCTTACATCCATATTCATCTAGTATTTTCATGTTCAAAATGGACATATACATAGAGATATGTTTCTAAAGGTGTCAGCTCTTAAAGCACCTAACTCTAGTCAGTGTAAGAAAATACATTGCATTAAAAAAGCTTTTGACCAATATAACCAATCACAACCTTCTTCGTGCAAATTTTTAAAGTTGCTACTTTGATTTGGCTGTTTTCCATATTTACTCGAAGCAATATCTGCAGGAACTTAATGCTGGGAAGAGGTTTATGAGTCCATGGGTCTGTATATCTACAAGTCTACACACCCAGTATTACAGGAAATCCTCTGTACAATCATTTTTCATGAGCTGATTGAGATCTACTCCAACACCAATCAGTTTTGGTCCACTGCCCTAACTCACTACTGAAAGCACGCCCTTGACAAATGTTACTTGGATATTTGGAAAGTTTATTTTTATCGGATGGACCAGTTTATATCCATTTGTGCTTTTTTCAGTGCAACTCTTGAACCTAAATTATTCTTTTTTCATTACTGTTCTTGACTTCTTAAACATTTGTAATGCAAACAATTATGCTCATTGTCACTCTTCATTTTGTCATCTGAAACATCCAAGTCTTTCTAGTCCCATCTCTTAGACTTGACTCTCCTTTCCTCTGAACATCCTACTAATACTTATGTTAGTTTGATTTATTTTTATGCAATGGGTAGTGATCTGTATTGAATACAGATGCAGTTTTACCAGTGTTACCTATAACGAAAGTCATCTGCAGTGGAATATTTTATATATTTTTATATTTATATTGGTTATATTGGTGGCTCATAATCATGTTGCAATCAGTTAACATAAAGACATCTTTATCTGTTTTGTCTAGTAATAACTCCCAGCAGTTTTATTTAACTCTCTTTGGTGCATCTGGACTACTGAATGTGAAATGACTCCCAACTTTAGGCTGCACAAAAATCTATTACACAGAGCTGTATTAACTCTTTCCAGTTAATATAGATATATGAAATGGTGTTTGATTCATGTAAAGAACTTGTATAAAAGGCAGAAGAGCCTCTCGAAAGTGTATATGAAGCCTGAAAAGAAAACCAGTCATATGCAATATTGACCCCTGGTATAGCCTATGCCCTGTTTAATCATTCTGGACAGTGGAGGAGGGATTAGAAGGTTGGAAGGGACCTTTAGAGATCATCTAGTCCAGCCCTCCTACACACTCAGTCACCTAGAGCATGTAGTCATGCAGGTGGGTTTGGAAGATCTCTAGAGAAGAAAACTCCACAACCTCTCTGGGCAGCCTGTTCCAGGGCTCTGTCACCCTCCTTGTCAAGAAATTCTTACTTAAATTCATTTGGAACTTCTGGTGCTTCAATTAGTGGCCATCTCCTCTTGTCCCATAGTTGGCCACCACTGAAAAGAGGCCAGCCCCATCCTCCTCACTGCCTCCCTTGAGATATTTATACACACTGATCAGGCCCCCTCTCAGCCTTCTCCTCTTCAGGCTGAACAGGCCCAGCTCTCTCAGCCTTTCATAGAATCACAGAAATCTATCATTATATCCTATGATTAGCCTTATAATAGCCAAGATGTTAATGTTCTGGATTCAGAGGGATTTTTAGAAAGATACTGTAGAGCATACTGGACATAACGCTACAGAGCACATCTTTGTTGTTTGACAGAAAATTAGCGGGAAGACCTTGGTGAAGGAGTCTTTGGCAAAGAAGTGCGTCTGAGCTGATGGGTAAAGCGGGATAAAACACTCCATTTCATCCACATTTTCCACTCAAGGTCTGGTTTTTCATGTACTTTGGAGATGTATTAATACAGATGATTAGAAATTCTTTTGAGGGCAGCAGATGTGTGTGTTCTTGAGCATCAATGTCTTTTCTTGGTTATGTCCCTAAGAGTCAAGAAAATGTACAATTTGGTTAGTACTTGTTCAATAGCTATATCAAACAAAAACAAAATCACCTGTAAATATCCTGTCTCTTCAGGAGAGATCTATTTCCATGTTCTTTAACCAGTTAGAATGGGATTTACTTTAGGTAATTTTAGTCCTTTGATTTTAGTCTTTTAGTCTAAGCAGCTAAATTGAAATTTTGCTTTAGTAAATCAAGCACCCACAAAAAGCAAACCCTCTCATCCAAAGGTTTGCCTAAGATAAATGGAATTAATCATTTCCTCACTGACAAGAGAAGGCCATAGACAACTCTCTCAGACTGAAGGCCTAACTTGAGGAGGGACACAACTGGGTGAGTTTTATCTCACTCTACTAAGAAAGCAGTATTTGCAGAGCTGAAAGATTTTTGTGTTGACCTTCTTTGAGACTTACATAATAACTGCATAGATTAAAATCTTACCAAAATGTGGGCAAAGTTCTTAGCTTTTAGTGCTCTATTTTTTCCCAAGTATAACACATAAATATAGGAGAATAATGAAGATGTAACTGTCCCTTTACATGCTCCAAAGTTTTTATTTGGCTTTAGCTAGCCCAGACCCACAAAAATGATAGAGCTTCTTTAATTATTGATGAGAAGAGAACAGGGTGAAATGCTTTCAGATGTAAATACCCTTACATCTCAATAATCAGGGCTATGTGCCTATACAGAAATATTGATTCCTGGCCTGTTTTTCTCTTAAGTGTTGAAGGAAATCTTTAAAATTCTCTTTCACCCACAGTTGGTGACTAACTGCAAGTCAGAAAAAATAGATGTGTCAAGGACTTAGGACAGAAATGCCTCCCCTCTCCCTCAAAAAAAAAAAAGAAAAGAAAAAGAAAATGAAACTAAAAGAAAAAGTATTGTATTTATGAAGAAAAAATAGATGAAAAAGATAAAAATTGTGGAAGTGTTCAAAAATAAGAAAATTGAGCCGTACTATCCCTTTAATATTGCCCTATTCATTTTAGTATTGTCTTGTCTTCCAAAGCCTGATTTTCAATCTCTTCTCTCTGTAGCACTGCCTGATAGCACTGACAGATTTATCCACTCTTCAGGACTTCTTCCTTTCTGTTTGATTCCATCACACCTACCCAAATGAAGAGATGCTCCTGAATGGAGATTCCTAAGGGACTACCTCAAAAGCACTGAATAGTAAAAGAATTAAACAGAGAGACAACAAAAAGGAAATGAAGAAGTAAAAGGTAGAAAGGAAAAAGCAGGTTGAAGAGAGAGGGCCCTAATGTGCTTCTACTTCACCATGCCAAGCAAAGCAAAACAAAACAAAACAAAAACCACACAGAACCCTATACATTCGTAAGGGGGAAAAGAGAAGATTACACAAAATCCTTCCTTGCCATTCTTTTCAGGCACACTTCTCCTACAGAAAGAACCTAGATTCCTTTACCTCAATATTTATACTTTCCCACTAGTTTTTAGGAGACATAGAGCTGTAAAGCCCCATGTATTTGCTATAAACAAGAAAGGCAAGCAAGGTGGATTTTATGCTCAATATGTTATTATTGTATTAGCAGACTGTAAATAGCTGCTGCATTCAGCATTTCTATGTGAGTTGCCACTTACATACTTACATTCTAAGGCCCTGCCTTAGGGCTATTGTATTATAGCCATACCATCATTTCAGATATTCTGAATGTAAGTTCCAGGAATTTCCAGTATCAGTCACTATTCAATAACTTGCAGTCCATTGTCTTCTATTATACAAGATTCTGCAATAAATAACATATTTCAGAATAAATGTAAAATATTCTTTCCAAAAATGGCATATGCCTAATACACATGTACATTTACCTTCTTTTCTAAAAAAAAAAAAAAAAAAGAGTATCAATAGCTCAGTAACTAGTTAGCTGGCATTGAAAAAAATCCTTCCTGCTGCTTGAATAAAGATCAGGTATGGTTCACACATTCCTACAATTACAAATTCAAATGCAAATATTAGCCGTGTTACCCTCTGGCTATTCACACTTTAGTGTTTGAACTCAATGAAAGTGCTGTACCTTTACTCTGGTTTACTTCAACCAGAGATAGACAGTCCCAAAGTTGGATGCATGAGCATAGGAAATACCATGGTTGTATTCTCTCTTCCACTTGTGACAATGGAGTAACAAATTGCTATAACTTTGGTTCTTCTGATCCACAGATGAGAGGAAACAGCCCCTCTGTAGACGTAAGGACAAACCACATCCAAAGCTCAATGGAAAGAAACAATTTGTGTCCAGCGAGAGTGCAAGTGAAGGCCCAGGTTCTGCTCTCAGAAACATGTATGTCAATGGAGAGTGAAAAGCGACGATTTTCTGGGTGCCTGCGCAGCGAGTGCCATTTCGCTGTTTTTCTGGCGGTGGCCACGGACACACGTGCCAACAGGGGATGCAGGGACTGGAAGCTGCCTTGCAGGCTCTGCCTTGTGCACCCCATCGCAGCCTTGAGCAAGGGGCGGGATTGCGGATCAGCGCCGCTCTCAACGGCAGCCTTGCTTCCGAAAAAAGGTACCCAAGGCAGAGTCACTCCCGCTTTGTCCCACAACTGTGCAGCCTAAATTAGGAGTGTTTGTAAAGAAAGAACACTGAGTCCCTTTGCCTCTAATAGGGTCCCCCTGGTATAACTGCTGACAGAATTTGGTTGAACGAAGGCAATTCGGGGATGGAAACAAATAGGGGAAAAAAACAGCAAGCCCCCAGGGATGGCAGCATTACACAAACTTAATAAACTCATGCATAACAGTGCTCAGGGTGCTGTTGTTTCCAGTTTAGGTTAGCCAGCTTTGGATAGGCGCAGTGAATGCTTTAGAGATCCATAGAGAAAGAGGGAAACCATTTTATGGGAGTCATGAGCTCTTCCATGTAGCCCCATGTCCACTAGTGCAACAGATTTGCATTGTGTGAGTTTATTATTAGTAATTTTGAGGGAGTTAACATGGTAAAATTGTAAAAACTAGTCTGGATGCTCTAATAATGATTTGTTTCAGAATACAAATATTTCTGGTTGACCTCTGGCTGGGGCACAAGATACTGTGGCCTGGCTTCATATATGCCACTGTTCTTTAACTGTCTTCATCACACAATCCTTTTTATGCCAGTGGGCAATGTTTAACATTGTTTTGCAATATTATAAACTTCTGCAGTGAAACAAGGATGATCATCTTATAGTTTAAATTCCCCTCTGTTTACTTTCTCCATTTTTAGCATATAAGCTCTTGCCCACCACAAACAGCTGCCTGTAAGTTTTCCTGCATGAGGAAACCAGAAAGGATCTCTCTCATTTTCCAGATGAAGAAGTCAAGCAAACTTCAGGGCATGTTTTCAAAGGAAGATGGAGAAAACTGCCAGTCAGCCCTCCATATAACAGTATGAACACAGCACTGCGGAGCTGCTGTATTTTAGAAGCACACGGAAAACTGGTTTGTAAGAGAAGATGCTTCTGCAGTCAGTTCAGTGCTCAAACACTACTTACGTGGAAAGAAGCCATGATGCATTAAATACAAAAATAAATGCAATCCTTACACCTTGTGATATTTCTTAATGAAAAAAAGGAAAGAAAATAGAAAAGTCTGTAGGATACTGGGAGGAGACAAGTGACATTTTAAGTGTTGCTGCCCCGGGGGACTGGGTCACTTCTACAGAAAAGAGCAAGACAAGAGCTTGCTGGTGATTAGCTAGGAAGTTATGCTGGTTGCATCTTGACCAGCACAGCGAGATGTTCCTGTGCTCCACAGCTTGCAGCCTGGGTGCATGGGAGATATCCAGCGGTGGACAAGTGCAGGATCACCACCAGGCGCACAGACCTGAGTGAGCCCACTGCGTCCCAGAGGATGCCCCTGTGGATGTCGGCACACGTTGCAGAACTGCACGTGCCCTGGCCATTCGGTGAGATGCCACTCACCTCCCTGCGTGCTTTCCAGTGCGCTCACACTGCTGCCTGCCACGCTCGTGTTGTGTAACTGGCTGCTGCGCTGCAGTAGCATTTCCAAAGTCAGCAGTGATATTTCTGCTGGATCTTTGGGATTCTCTGCTGACATCTCCAAATGACCTGCTAAGATGACCTCGTTTGTGTCCAAGAAACATTCTGCTCACATATCCAAACAGCTCTGAGATTTTCACTCTGTGTTTAGCAATAGGGAGCACTGCATTACTGCAAACTTTTTGTAACTAAATGTCATTCTGTGCAGGTCATTGCTTTTGGTCTTAGCAAACTTCCATCTAACTATGTTTTTCAAAAAATGCATATAGGAGGCATAAGGTTCATGTAATCACTGGACAACCATATTCTGCAACAAATAAAACTTCTGAGATTAATGAAACAGGAAGATGATAAACAAATCTTTATTAGTGCAACCATATACTGTAACCTGGAGGGGAAAAAAAAAACCTTCCTGCACAGCAAATAATTTAAGGCAATATAGACAATATAATCAGGAAAAAATAAATTCTCTTAGGATTCCTTCAGTGTTCACAACTGAGAGGGCTTGTGAGACTTCAGAATTGCCACCAAGAACACAACATAATGGTAAGTGTTTAAGTTGACCCAACAAAAGTAGTTTATTGAATTATTTTGTTTAAAGCATATAATGAAGAAAAGAAAATGAAATAGGAGATTTTCTTCAAGGAAAGATTGATTATAAAAAATAGGAGAAAAAGCTAAAGGAGATTGATTGTATTTTTAAAAACTCTGCAAAATGATTATGCTGTTAATAGTTTAGATGTTTTTCAATGAAAACCTGGAGAAGTTTGCCAAAAGGAATAAAAACATCTTTCTTTACATCAAACTTCCCAGTGAAAGAATAAACCTTCGCATTCCTCCTGGGCCAGTTTCAAAGCGCGGCCATCGGAAGCGCCAGAACCCTCCATCCCCGCGGGTCCGCGTGGCTGCAGTTTTGGCCTCGGGGCGGGGGGATCCCAGCTCCCTGCCCCCTCCCGCCCCGCCCTCCTCGCGCATGCTCAGTGCTGCCTCGCCTCCAGGGGCGCGTTCCGTGAGGTAACGCATGGCTGGGTGTGTTTTCTAAATAAATAAAATAATTTTAAAGCATCTTTTGTCTCTTTAGCACGCAAAATCTTTTTTTTTTTTATTTTGAGGGCAGAGTCCTACTTAGAAAACCTGAAAAAAGCAACGTCGAATTTATGCCAGTCAGAAGGCTGGCATCGTTACATCTAGTACAGTAGTAACATACTGATACTGTGAAACGGTTCTGTAAAATAATTGCAAGAAAACGGTGCCTATCAGAGTAATTGCTGAGGAAAGAGGAACTCGACAGGTAACATCAGGTTCCTCTTGTCGTTGAAGAGGCCTGGGGAGATGGGCTGGCCTTGCCTCCTTCACAAAGGAAAAGGCTACGGAGATAAAACCAGGTTATGACGGATCACACCTCATTTTGCTTTGAAATCCCCAGTGCTCTATTTGCCCTTTGCTTGTTTACGTAGCCTTATAATACAAATCACCAGACAAACAGTGTTGTGAGTGCCCTCAAAGTGAGCAAAAAAATGCCAGGGAGTTTCTGTCACAGCACTTCAGCAGACAACCATCCTGCAGGAGCTTTGATTTTCCTCCTCGGAAGAAAAAAAAAAAAAAAAAAGAAACCTACATCGCTACTCAAATGAATTTGGCAGATCAATTCGGTTAGCTTGGTTATTTTTCTCCTCATTAACAAAAGTGTGGCAAGTTACACGAAGGAGTTGTTGTCCTACTCCGAACCGGTCTTTAGGCACAAGGCAGCCTGCCCCAGTCACTGCCACCCCATGATTTCTCTCCCTTTTCCTCCCCTTTCTCACTTTTCCTTTCCTTACCTCCCTCATCCCTTCCCCTAAAGAGCCCACTACTGTCTGCTTTTTCCTCGCGAGCACAGGCCTTACTGACTTTAGTCCCTCTTTTCTTCTTGTTTGTGCTAAACTCGCCTTGATAATTTATCAGTTCTGAAAGCCGATGACTCCTGTTTGTCTTGTTAGTTGTATCCCAGGACACCGTGGGCCATCTGCATATACAGAACTCCACTTTTTCATATGCAACATCCTGAAATTTGCTTTCTTGTGTCATTAGCTGGCCCAAGGCAGGACGGGCTGTCTGCAGATCCGGACTATGACAGCAAGTGATGGAAGCCAAGCAATGGTATCGACAGCAGGTTGACGGTGCTTGCACAGGTCCTGGACAGACCTGGACGAAGGTGGTGACGGGCAGTAAAAGCACAAGCATCAGCCTCATTTTGTGAAACTGCAGCCCCTAGTAAGCCCTTTCCTCAGAAATTTTGTTTGTGTTGCATGCATATACCATAATTGCTTTATGTTGCCACATTAAGCCCAGTTGAGAGACTTCTTTCAGGGCGCTCGTGACATTTATTGTGTAAACCAGCAAAAACAAAACAGAATCAAACACCCTAGCCCTCACGAGGCTGCCAGGCTAGGCTAAATTACTGACTCTGTAAGGGCTTCTTCCACATCCTTCACAAAAATGTTTAATAAGAATAATCCCTACAAAATATTTCCCAAAATACTCTTCCATTTCATCCCTCATTCTCAATTAAAAACATCAATCCACTTAGAGCTTCTTTTAAGTACATGCCTTGTTGATACAGCATAGTCTTCTCTCTAAAACAGGCACATCGTGCTCCACCTCTAACGCCGTGATTGCTTTACTAGGCGTGCATAGTACCAAACCACCCGGATTGTTCTTGAGCATGAGCTGAACTCCTTGTAACCAGATCCTGGACCAGTGTTTTTGATTGTTTCGGATGACCATGAGGAACTTCAGCAGTCAGAGCATTCAGCAGCCACAAGTGTTCAATTCTCCTAAGTATTCAGCTTGTTCCTTTAAAAAGCTGGTATTTGCTTTCTTCCAGTCTAGGATGATTTACCGTTCAAAAATTTAAGTGGAACTGTTGTAACGGGAGAAGAGAACTGTTTAACAACTCCTTTGGAGCCAGAGTAGGGAAATCTTGCCTCTTTGAAGTGCAAGGTGTGCATCGTGACTAGAACACGTCAGCTGAACACAGCTGGATCACGACTGAAGTCATCCCCAAACATACAGTAGTTGTCCAATCAACAATGTCCAAAATCAGGTGCAGCAGCTTTCACATTATCTTACCATTTTAAGGCCACTAACAGCAATTTATCACTTACTGTTTGACACCCTCAACACATCTGTAAACTGAGCCTCTTCCTCTCAGCCTCCTCAAACCAAGAAGTAGCAGCTAATTCCCTATTATCCTTCCTAAAGAAAATAGTTATTTTGTTGGTATGTTCTATCAGCTTTTAGTTATATCAATACCCCTTAGGGAAAATTTTTGTTCCCCTTGCACATTACCAAACCATCTCACACAAATAGAATACCTTTTTTTCAAGTAGTATCTGTCACACTGGCTCAATTTCTATGACATCTGCAGAATGGTGACATTAAATCCTCACCTTCCTGCATCCTCATCTCATTATTAATGTTCTGCAGATGGCACTAATTAATTACCAACTCAAAAGAAAAAAAAAAAAATCACAGCTCCCTCACCTCCATTATAAGCAACTCTGTGGTACATTCCCCTCCCAAATAAATTATTTCCTAGTACAAAAATCTTTAACTGCATTCAGAGCTGTAGAACTTGAAATTAATCCTTGGTATTTCTTCTTTTTCTCATGGTGGTGAAGTTAATAGTGTGCTAGAATTGTTAACAGTGTGAATGAGTTGGCTAAATCTTTTTATGGAATGTTTACATTTTAAATTTCAGTGCAGCAGACTCGGATGTTTATCCATCTACATTCTTTAGTGAAAGATTGCAACTTAGCATCTTTACTGATCATGACACATCGTTCAGTCAGAAAGGTGGATCCCCACAAAATAATTTGTAACCTATATATTTATATTGTTTTTCCTCCAAAGTTATAATTATCAAAGTCTGAAAGCAATCAAGTTTAAATCTTATCTGTATTTTTATTGAGCAGAAAACACAAAGAACAATTTCACAGAAATAAGGTTTGAGAACATGCTGTGAAAATGCTGTTACATTATGCTTAAGCCACAAAATATTTATGGCCCAAAGAGGAAATGTCGTACACACATCTCTAAAATCTAGTTTTGCATCAGGAACTGTGATGAAGTATTATAAGGTGCCAGCCCTACAATATTAATACTGCTGAAGCCAATAATCAATTTCAGAGAGAACAATTCAAGATTAGCTCTGCATTACAACCAACCAAATCTGTTCTTGGTAACAAAAAACAAACAACAAACAAACAAAAAAGAGAAGTCCTGTAATGCAATCCACCTTGTGAGATTTAGCTTCAACTTTTGTATTCTAAGTTTAATCCTCGAGGTAGATACCGTCCAGAACTAAAAACACGCACTGTCTGCAGGGTACCTTAAATTCAGCGTCAAACACAGCATCCAGCCATCAACAAACTACTTTGAGAGCAGCCTGCTTATGCGACTGCTACAAAGGCACTTGATAGAAAGGTCAGCAAAAACGAAACACTGATGTGAAGTCATCTTATCAATTTTGAGACACGCTTTCCCCAGCATTTGGGTGTAATGGATTCCCACTGAAGTCTTTAACCAGACGGAAGTAAAGCCTGAAGTGCAAAGAAAAGCTCTACTGCCCATGTCCTTATTTCAAGCCAGAATATCCAAGCTCAACCAAAAACACAGGGGAAAAGCAACAGGCTCCCTAATGTAACCACATTCCAATAGGCAAAGTCTCAGTGACGGAAAAGGACTCGGCACAAGGGAAGAAACTGAAATCACGGAGCATTAGGACACTGCAGTTTATCTGCTTTTTCCCATGCTTATCACTTTGTTCCAGCTAAAATTGGTACTGCAACTGAAGTCGACATATTCTAGCTATCACCCTCTCTCAGTCATTCAAGTTCTTTTTAATTCAAAAATTTCTGACAATACAACACATTCAAACTGCACACACACAAAAAAAAAGTTGCCATTGCACAGATGCTTGCCTCAGCCAAAAATCAAAAATTAAAGGAACTGGAGGTCTGGCAATAGGGCTTTGCTGCAAACAAATCATCTATTATGGATGTTCTCTTCTGACAAGATACTGCTGACACAAGTAGCAACATACTAGGCTAACTTTCATATTAGAAAATATTTTTTTTCCAAATAAATTCTGTGCCAGCATAAATTTCTGTGTGTAAATATAAATGCAATGAGCATTATAGGATCTTGCTATTTCCCAGCAAAAAGGCTAGTTTCACTTTTGACTTCTTAAGACTTTGCCAACAGAAAGGGCAGTATTCCAGTCAAATTATAAATTCAAAAACAAAACAAAAAAGTGAAGCATGAATTAAACACGTGTTCAGGAATGTACAGAGAACGCAATTTAATCCACATCCATCCAGTCCATGGTTAGCGCTAAGCTGTTTTCTCAATGCTGAGTCCATTTAATGCTTTTGAGGTCAATTCCATCCTGCACCATTTCCCACAGTGGACTGTAAAGAAAATAGAGAGAAAAATGAGGGCCATTTTCAATGCTAAAGAAAATAACAACATCAACAAGAATTATCAAAAAAGCAACGTCATTAAATGCAAGGAGAACAGCATGGCACGGTGAGTGAGATCTTCCCCTTCTGTAGACCATTAGTCTCCACCACAACCTTCAGCCCAAAGGACAGAGGTTGGGGTAGGTGCCCCATCTTATTTTCTGCTCCCAGTGTGGGGCACTGAGCACAAGTGTTTCTTACAGACCAGGTCCCTGCACTTGACACTGGTGAATCCAGTCTTTCAGTTTTGACAAAATTAAACAACTTACTGATCCATCCACACAATGATACCACCTCCAGCTTGGAAGCCTCAAGCTAGCTTGCCCTACATGCTTGCCCTATCCTTATATTCTTCTCTTGATAAAAGTAGGATTTGGGAAAAAGTTTGTTATCAGGTTCATGTGCTTAAAAGATTTTCACTACTGTCAAAATCAGGCCACATGCTCTGTCATTGTGATAATATACAGAGAGACCAACAGATTTTTAAAGCAACCTGTTTTGAACACAGCCCAACTCCTCAGTGATTATCACACCTATTTTCAGTTCAGTAAGTCGTCTCACCTCATTTCCCTCAGCCTCTTCACGTGTTGTATGCACTTCTGCACTGTATAATCAACTTCTTCTTCTGTGGTGAAACGACCAATGCCAAACCTAAAGCAAACAGACAATAATGTATCCAAAACAGCAACACAAACACTCCCCTATGCTCCCCTCCTGGTCCTCCCCACACAACATTAACGACATGAGTATTGTGCACGTGTAGGGGTGGAAGCTCACCACCTACTTTCAGCGTAATAAAAAAAAACAACAATAAGAAAAAACGTTGTACGCACCTTATGGATGAGTGAGCCAAGTCTTCATCTGTCCCGATTGCCCGTAAAACATAGGAAGGCTCCAGAGAGGCAGATGTACAAGCACTAGAAAATGGAGCAAAAGTAAATCTCACACTTTTGTTCATGAGCAAAAGCTCCCCTGAAGTAACTCTCCACCCTCCAGTACTCTCCAAAAAGAACAGGCCCCCTCCAGACACCTAGTATTATTGAAGCTCTTTACCATAGCCTTCAGCAGGCTCCCCAGCCTCTCCAGAACAGGCAGTGAATAGGAGGAGACAGAGGGAGCAAGAAGCACGTAGTATTTCTGCTGTTGCAGAAAAGCAGGGGAAGGGATTAGATAGGAATGCAAATAATAAATTGGGAATATGATGAAAGAGCTAGCACAGGTAATAAAACAAGAGCAAACGCAAGACCAAACACAGAAAGCTTAATGCAGAGTAAGAGGTATCTGAAATGAAGGATGGGGAAAGAAGAGCCAAGAAAGAATTAGCTGAATACCAATGGACACATTTAAAAACCAAAAACCCACCACCTTTCTTAAGCTGCCTTTTGGCAACAGTACAAATCAATGGGAAACAGAGCACTGAGGAATCCAGAGCAAGGTTTAGTCACAGCAGTCAGGAGGCAGGAACTCTCCTCTTAAAGAACTAGGCAAAACTGGTTGCATGGTTGCACGCTGTTACTCAATTTTTACAGGTGGCAACATGCAGCACAGACCACAGCTGCTTACCGATGTGCACAAAGCAGAAGGTGAGCACCAAAGAGATTTTCAAATTATGAAAGTGCTGGGCTTTGGAGACTGCCAAGTAGAGACCTGTTCTTCCCGTTTACACCACCAGCACATTGGTAATTAAGATAACTATTTCAATCTGCTTCATTCAGAAATCTGAAGGTTTTATCAGCTTCTTCCTTACAAGCATCAAGTTGGCCTGAGTAATAGGAATCACTCTGACCCATCACTCCTGCAGAGTCAATACAGCTCTCAGAGAATGCACTCTATTTTCTTCTTCTGCACCATATATAGATACTATTCACTACGGTAATGTCCTGCCTCAATAGATTCCAGTTATGACCTATCTGTGGTGTGAAGTCCTGCTGAAGGAAAGAAGCTGCAGAAGCTCAAATGGCATTTTCAATGAAAGTGCCACGAGTTCTGGCTACTCAGCTCACACGCAGGTCTTCAAAGCTGGCAGGCAGCAATTCCCCATTTCTGCTTTCAACCTGAGCAGACATGACCTTCATTCTCAAGGTGCCGCTTTACAGAAACACCAGCTCAGGCTGCATTCAATGTCAGGCTGACTCACCAACCAAAAGAGCAAAGCGAGGGCACAGCGGAGACCACTCCTTAGCCTGTAACTATCCTAGCAAATATCTTCTCTCCAGATGACAGCACTCTCCCTCCCCATAAATTCCACCTACCTTCCTGAAGATAGAGCCACATCTTTCAGAGCCATCAGAAGACTTTCCCCTTCCACATAGGCAAAAGATAAATTGATGCACCCTATATTGAAACAAACAAACAAACAAACATGCTACCAACAACTGTATTCTAAAACAAATCCTATCCCTCCCACCTCCCCACCTGTAGGGGATCTGTGAATACCAAGCAGCACAGTGTGTATTTAAATGATGTTATTCAGGCAAGGTGGCTAAGGCTGCAGAACAGAGATCTCTCGAGGTGAGGGTTTTGCTGACGTTACCTGGATAACGATGCTCTCTATCCCCATTCATAACCACATCAGGAACTTCACTCATTATTTTTGTAACCAGTCGTTCTGCCAGAAGCGAGATGCGCTTATGGTCGTACTAGCAAGAAAACAAGAACAAAAACAAAAACGTAAGTGGTGACCGCGTCTGACCTCTACCGAAACTTCCGTAACCACTCGGCTCGCGAGATGAGCTGCTGCCTGCCTTGGGAGTGAGCTCCATCCTGGGCGGGCAGCTGCTCTGGCCTGTGCCCTGCTGGCAGTGTTCTAAAAGTTGTTGTTTTTTTTTTTTTTCCATCTCAACTGTGAAGGATGCATTAGCGCACAGAAAGCGAGACAGCAGCATGCACAGTAGCCAGGCGCAGTTTTAAGCACCAGACCTAGCAAATAAACTTTGTAGGCTAAGCTTAAAATAAATAAAGCTCAATTCTTATTTGCAGAACTGCCATAAACTTGAACTTGTATATGTTTAAATATGAATTTGAAATTCTCGTGGTTTTAATACACATAAGCATACTTAATCCAGTTTCAGAGATGCTGATAAAGTGTAGGTACAGCATGGAGAGATGACTATATCACAAAAGTAATCAGCTGTAAATCTGTTGTAGCAAACCACAATGTAAAGCACTTCAACAAAGTAAAAAAATAAGAAAAGGCTGAAAATGAGCTTCCAGTTATACATAGAAACACGTGGTCTGGAGAGCTTAATTGTTACCAGAGAATCAAATTTAATCCAGTGCACAAGCACAAAAAGATCTAAGGGATTTGAGATCTAGGTGGTTCTGCTTTATCATTCTCCGGGATACAGGACAAACGGTGCCACCAACCTCCATCTCGTGCCGGGCCACTTCACAGGCCGCCCCCAGCCCCACGGCAAGTGGGGTGGGCACCGTCCCAGAGCGCAGCCCACGCTCCTGCCCGCCGCCGCTCTGCAGCGGCTCCAGGCGCACGCGCGGCCGGCGCCGCACGAAGATGGCACCGACCCCTGCAAGGCAAGCAGAGCCGTCGGGCGCGCTCAGGGCACGTCCGCAGCTCTGGCGTCACCGAAAGGGACACTGTTATCTGGAAAACAGTATTCCCTCCTGCGCCCCGTGTTCCTCCTTCAGGCAGGTCTGCAGCCCTCCGGAGAGCTTTCACACACACACACACACACACACACACACACACACACACACTCAAAAGACAGTATCTTAAGAAAAACAATTGTTTGCCTTTTTCTTCTGAATAGCACCTAAAATACAGCAAATTTGATTTCCATCTTCCTACAACTTTTTTTACAGGTTTATAACTTTTACTATTTGGGAGCTGAATACAAAATCCATAGCTGGATTTTTAAATTCCACTCTGCAGAAAAGATGTAAAAGGGGATTTGAGGATAGGAGAGAGGCTGCTTGGTACAGAGGACCATCAAAACCCCTTAGAATTTAAACTCCCCAGTTACTTCTACATCTTCCTGTTGTCAGTTATACTTGGATCTAAACTTTGCCCCATACTGCAGCAATTTCCTTTCACACCTGGGAGCATCAGAGCTGCTTTGCACCAAGTAGAGGCCTCCTGCAGATCTACTTCTGCTGCCACAATTTTCAGATGCTACTTCTTTACTCAGTAAAGCCACCTCCCAGCCCATAGACACTGAAGATCCACCTACCCTAGTTTCAGGGTGAACTAATGAGCTAACAATTTTTTAAAAAATCAGCCCTCTACCACTAATAAAAACATTTTCTACACCTTAAGTAATAGTAGCAGTCACTGTGACAGGTCCGACTTTATACCTTGTGTAGTTAGCTTCTTATGACATGTATGGAAACAACTCACTAGAAAAGCATTTCAATAAGTACCTTTAGGCCCATAAATTTTATGGCCACTGATGCTCATTAGATCTATTTTCATATCATTGACATCCACAGGAATTTTACCAATTGCTTGTGCAGCATCTGTGTGGAAGAAAATCTTATGAGCACGGCAGATCTCACCTGTAACAAAAATATAAGAAAAATAAACCTCGTTACCTCATCTAATAGTTATGCACTTCCAACAATGAATCTAAAGCATCAGTTGGTGGCACAGAGATCTGAGGTGAAAAAAGAAGAAATGGGTCTTGTCACTTCTCTTTCACAGCACATTTGAGAGCCTACAGCTGTGTAGGAGCTGATCTATCTACAATGGCTAGAGAAGATAAAAAGTCTGCTGGCAAATATCAGGATGGTTTCCAAATTCACATCTACCACAACACAATCCTGTTTAAGTTTAAATGTTAGAAAGGGACATCTCTGTTTCCTCACAGCAGAGGACCCCACAGCTGGGCAATATTAAAATTCTTTTTTTCTTGACTCTTTCTTCTTGACACTGGCCCAGTATTTGCCAGCCTTACTTTCATGTTTATACTTGCCACGCATTTTTGTATCCTTTTTTCTCCGTTCTAAGTTTTTCAATACCTAACTGCAAAATTTTTCTCAAGAGGCATTATCACCAATTCTTACGCATGCCAAATCCCCTCATATAAACTGACTTTAGCCCATTATCAACTTCTTTGAATCCAGAGCTGAAAGGCACTACAGGACAAAATGATGTAGTGTTGGTGGTAGTGAACTTGAGTGTTCTCTATTCTTTCACTTTATTTTTCTTTCACATTATAGGAATATTTCTTATTCATTTAATCATGGGATAATAGAAATAGTCTCAAGATTAATCAACACAGGTTGAAAACAGACACTTCAGAGCTATAAGCAACTCACTGATAGTCAATTAGCATTCAGCTGAAAAAAGGTAGCCTTGAAGCCTGAAAAAAAAAACACTGCTTTGGGCAAAATAAACACAAATTGCAGCTAACACAGCAGCCAAGCAAGAGGCTGAGACACCTGCCACTGCCTGGGAAAATAACATCCTCCAGAATTACAAGCTAGTTAGCTCAGGACAGAGGCCAAAGCCTAAACACTGTCTACAAACTTAAACATCTGCTAAAAGGCCACCTTCAAGGGCCAGGGGATTTGGGGTCATCACTACAGGAGCTGTCGCTGCAGGACCCTCGGGGCTGCAGGGCTCCTGCTGCCGCCCTGCCCGTTCCAACAGCTCCGTCCCGTGGCTCTGCCCTTGGCCACCCCGCGGAGCCGCGTGCCTGCTCCCAACCCGGGCTCCCAACCCTGCTCCCACCAGCTCCCAGTCCCGTCTCCCAGCCCCGCTCCTGCGGGGCCTCCTCACCCACCAGCTGTTTGTCCAGGTCTGCGCAGGGTAGTGCGAGGGCACCTGAGCAGGGCTCATTCTCTCCTTCCCAAATCCTGCACACTCCTCCTCTCCAACAACTCTAACTGCTCAGTAAACCCTTGTCTATTGGATACAACTGCATCGTGGCTGGCTACTCTGAGTAAGGTTTCCCTTCCCTCTGAAAAATTCAGAGTGAAGCTGCAAACAATACAGCTGATCTGTACTTCCATATGGAATTTCTGCAACATTCACTGTGAAAATATTGAGTGCTGCACTCATTTCCCTTTTAGGAAAGGTTTATTTGAGACAGCACCATTACCAGCTTAATTATACTACAGGGCAGCTCTCTTAACACTTGGTCGTGGAAGCATTAAATCAATGAAGCAAAGGTGAGGTGACTTTGCTTGTGCAAGCCAGTGTCTACTCACCGATTTCATGGATCGGCTGCTTTACTCCTATTTCGTTATTCACAGTCATGACGGAAACCAAACTTGTATCTGGCCGGAGCGCAGCCTCCAACTCCTGGTGAAAGGTTGAAGCAGACACAAGTTACACAAAGCAGAAGCTAAAACACTCCTGAGGCTTCAGCTTGTCATGGCAAATCTTAACCATGAGCCCCCTAACCACCACGTCTGCAACAAACGCTGCTCAGGACAGCACTGGCTACATAATCCTGCAGGGAGCAGCACAGGCAACTGCATTTCCACACGTGCTAGCACTGGTATGTGCAGTGCTACCCAATTTGATTACATCAGGTCACTGCAGGCTTTTGCTAGATGCATTGTACTCACATCCTAAGAACTTCCTTAAAAAAATTAAACACCCGTAAAACAGCTAAATTCATATCAAGACAAAATGAGTTTGGCTATAAAGAAATTTTGCTAAATCCGAGAAGCAGGATTTTGCCAACAAAGTTCTCTGAGAGCATCCTTAACAGTTTTGTATCAGCATGCATGAGCCCTCTACCCTGTCCCGTAAACAGAACATCCATCCAAGCCAGATATCTGGCCTGGAAACAGCGTGGGTGCCGCTCCACACAGTGGCTGATGAAACGGGCGTGCGGACTCCTAACTGCAAGCGGACACATGGAGACAACTTGGAGGAGGGTGGTAATGGCCACGGCGGGCGTCTTGAGCCGCTCCACTCATGATGTTTCACCGCCAGCTCCTCCATCAAACAGGAGGAGTCAGCAGGTCAAGTCACCTCCTGGTCTTTCTATGCAGTGTAAACATCGCCAGCTGCCTGAGTGAGTGCTACATGGTACGGATGCCATGACTGAGAAAGCTTAGGGGAGCCCAGAAGAGAGAAAAATCTTTCTTCAGTTGTGACTGATTTGCCAGTTATTCTCCTTGTATCTTGTGATATTTATCACCCTTTCCTCTTCACTGTTAAGTGGACACAAGGACCCCCATTTGAGGCATAAAGCAGGAGGACCCTCTGCTCACCCTGCCTGCTTCAACAGCCCCTGCTCCAAGGTTCCCCACAGCAAGAACCCACCTTCAAATCCACGAGGCCATTCTTCTTCACGGGCAGATATGTGACCTGAAAACCTTCCGACTCCAGGGTACGGCAAGAATCCAACACGCACTTGTGCTCTGTTTGGGTGGTAACGATGTGCTGCTTTCTGGACTTATAGAATCTTGCAACACCCTGTCAGGCACAGTCCAGAAACAAGAAATTTGCTGTTACACTGCTGAAGAGAGCAAGCTTCGTAAAAAAACCTTGTAAACAAGGAACTGGGCTAAGTATCATGTGGCATGGGCAGAAACAGCTAATGCACCACAAACAAGAATCAGCAACAGTCCCTTCTGCAGCACTGCAGGTTTACTCAGAGGAAGCCACAAGGTAACTTTGACTCAGATGAAGAACAGATTTCTCTTCCAATGAATTAATCAGCTTTACTGTAAAATGACCATTATCCCATCTCAATCATTTCTGTTTACCCCAAACTCATGAATCTAAAGGGCAGTGATAACATGTCATTCACACTACATACCAAAGCACCTGGTTTGACAATAAAAATCCTAACGTCTTTAAATAAGCACCACAACGGAAAACTATCAGCCCAAAAGGTTTCAGGAATCACTCCGGCCGGTGGCAGGAGGCTGAGATGTTTCATCACAGAACAGCTCCAAACACACAAGTTTGTTTTTAGAAGAAAACGAACCACCAAATATTGCACTCTGCCCTCAAAACCATGCCCCGGAGGGCATGACATCCCCGGGTATCTTCCATCTGTGTAGCAGAATATGGCAACTCGTAAAGCAATAAAACAAACATATGCCAGCTACGCCAACAGATGAATGCTTAAGCCTTTGGAAGATGTCTGTGTTTCCTTTGCAACACAATTTTCAACACAAAGCCCTTGCGTATTCTGCAAGAACTATACCAAACACCCGTCGGGATAAGCCTTTACCTTAATGGCCATGTTGTTGGACTCCGTGGCACCGCTGGTGAAGATGATTTCTCTGGGATCGGCTCCTATCAAATCCGCCACTTGCTGCGCAGAGGGACACGGGCCGTGTCACGGCGGGCCGCGCCGCCCGCCGCCGCCCGGGCCCCGCGGAGCCGCTCGTGGGTTCCGGGGCTGCGGCGTTCCGGGCCGGCCATGAGCCCCTCAGGGAGCCTCGGCAGGGCCGGCATTTTGCCCTCAGGATCGTTTGTCCCCTCACGGCCGCCGCCATTTCTCCCTCACGGCGAGGCCCCGTCCCTCAGACCCGCCATTTTCCCCTCAGGGTCGCCCTTCCCCGCACGGGGCCCTCAGAGCTCCCTCAGAGCCGCCATTTCCCCC
>JAWLRI010001104.1:367242-389746 GCA_034781795.1 Crypturellus tataupa
CCTTCCTGCCTTCCGTCCTTCCGTCCTTCCTTCCTTCCTTCCTTCCTTCTTCCTTCCTTCCTTCCTTCCTTTCCCTCACTTCACATATTTAAATGCATTGATAAGATCTGCTTTCACTCTTCTCTTCAGATTTCTGTGGATTATTTTAGATAAACACATTTGTCAAGCTGAGACTGGAAGACCAAGGAGGTGAAAGGCTATTTTTGGCTTCTAAAATTCCTTCAAATTTTTAGTTTGATTTGGTTTTATACTCAGTCCTAAACTTTCTGGCATTGAAGGCAGTGGTAAAAGTTACCCCTCAATAGCTTCAAAGGTTTTGACATTGAATCCTGGATCGACTAAGTGACTATATTACTTAGAGTGTTCAAAGATAGAATTGAATATTGGCCAAATCCAGCTCATTTACCTCATGAGTTGTGCCAACATGCAGCATTATTGTAAATTCCAGTGTTAATAACTACTCAACACTTCCTAAAAGGATGATTGGTTGTAATAGTGACAGATGCTGGGATAATTCCCATTAATAGGATTAAAGTTATTTGGTGAAAAACATATTTACTGGCTGTTTCTTTTTGCACTTATATACAAGGACAATATCTTAGCTATGAATATTTAATTGAACACTGGTGCAATGATATAATTTTAAACCTTATCCTGTCATGTACTTGCTTCACACATTTTCTGGCAAATGTCTTTTTTTTTTTTTGCTAAGTGCTTTGTGGGACCAGCCAAGTATGCAGAGGAAACACCTTTGGTTTGTGCGGAATGAGATGGCTAATAAATACCCTGGAGGGATATGTTCCAAAGGACTCTGACAGCACCAAGAATGGGATCACAGTAATCTTATGAATTTCAACAAAAAGAAATGCAATTCTCCATCTGCAATAACCTCTGCAGTGGTATAGGATGGAGAGCTGACTGTGTAGAAAGCAGCTCTGGAGAGAAGGACACAGGCATCCTGGTAGCAAACAAGGTGAACATGAATCATCAATGTGCCCTTGCAATGAAGGCCAACCACAACCTGAGCGGAGATAGCAAGACGGTATCTGTCAGGTCCAGGGGAGTGATTCCGCTTTCCTAAGCACATCTGGAGGACTGCGTCCAGTTCTGGGCATGCTGGAGTCAGTCCGGTAGAAGACCATCAAAATGGCCAGGTGGCTGGAGCACACAGCATATGGGAAGAGGTTGGCAGAGATGGCATTTACTCAGCCCAGAGGAGATAAGGCTCAGAGGATATCCCACATCCTCAGCTGCCTTTGGAGTGGATGTGGAGAAGATAGAGGCTAGCATTTCTCAGAGATGCTTAGAAGTGAGATGTGAACTAATGAACTTGCATGGGAATACAGGATTTTTTGATTAGGAAAAACTTCTTCACTTTGACGGCAGTCAAACCTGTCCCAGGTTGCCCAGAGACTTTGTGCAAGATTACATTCAAAGATACATTCAAAACTTTATTAACTCTGAGCAGCCTACTCTACCTGGATCTACTTTGAGCTTTGAATTGGACCTTCAAAGAGTCCTTCCAACATGAGTTGTTTTGTGATTTTACCTAGATAATCAAGGAGAGGAGTAGAATAAAGTTATGTCTGGTATAGGTGTGGTAAGCATACACCTCAAAATTCCTCAAAATCTGTGCTTCAAGAAATGCAAGGCTCACGAGTGAACTTGCACAGTTGCCTCATGTCCCAGAGCCTGAGCTGCATCTCATGTTTCTGTAAAACTGTGCTACAGTCTCCCACTCTGAAATAGTGTCTGGTGGACACAGTTAGTTGGCTTCGTCTGTAGTGTACTCAGTCAAATATTTTAAATACTGAAAGACTGTATTCAACTCATTTTTCATCCAGAGCTTTTTACACTTAGATATGCTCTTCTTGCAGATATCCGCTCCAGCTGTCTCCATATGGTTTCCTTAACATGGGGCCTCATGTCATGCACATGTAAAAGTGGCTTTGGTGCTTTGCAGATGATCATTGGGTCTAAACAGACTGCAGAACTTCCATTAGTGAGATCTGGCACTCCATTTCAGAGTTGTCTGTAGGTCAAGAGATTGTTTTCCTTGAACAAGACAGCCTCTTTTACAGAAATAAACAAGCTTCAAACACAAAGATTTTTATAGTTTTTCAGTCAAAGCTTTCATCCAAAATATCCACAATAACTATTTTGTGTGTTCTTGTTGCCTGAGAGACCATGTAAATAGCTTGAAGATTTTTATTATAGTAAGGAACATCTTTGATTATTTTTGAGATTTATATAATTTCTCCAAATATCTGAAAAGTAACTTTAGGTATCCTGAATCACATGTAAAATTAGATGCACAGGAAGAAATTGTAAGAAATTGAATTGCTAACACAAATTTTGAGATACCTTATTTCTATGGTGCATTGTCAGTGACTCCATTCCATTCCAGATCTGTTCATTGACTACATGCACTCATGTGCCTGAACTGCAGCACTGGACATTTAAGCAGATGTTAGGAAAACAACTTTGTGGGGACAAGGGTATTCAAGTACTGCACCGGATTCCACAGCCTCTCTGGGCAGTCTTTATCATGGGAGATTAAATAAACATCTGTCTAAACTTGTTTATGAATAACTGATCCTGCCTTGAGAAAAGGGAGGAATTGAATTATATGACTCTTCAAGGTCCATTCCTGAACTATTTTTCAAGTCACTCAGTATTTTAAAACAGGAATTATTTTATTTATTAATAAAAATCAAAGTGAGTGAGATACAGCCATGACAATATTGTGGAGACAAAAGATAGTTCTGAAGCTGGTTATCCCAAAATTAAGGCTTCATGAGATAAAACTGTCAAGAATTGGAAAGTTATGGGTAGTCAGCTCAGTGGTTTAGCGTCATGCTCTCTGTGACTGAATTGCCCTTTGGGAACTTTGATGCTGTGGCTACATACTAGTGAAGGTGTAGCAGAGGCAGAGCTGATTTCAGCAGGGTCATAACAAGTTTTTATGCTAAGATATGCTATCACATAGGTGTGAGTTTTGTGTTCATCGACATCCCTTCCTGATATAAGGAAAGCTCTACTTTTTAGGGTGCCTACACCTGTAAAATGGGTGTTATGTCACCCAGTGAAATGGACCATTGTCCAAACAAGACTGTTTGGTCTTTTGTATGCTTAAGAAATGTAGTTTGTTTCTAAAATAAATAATTAGGAGAGAGAATAGACAATATAGGTGAACACATGTTCAACTTCTGCAGTGTCAGGAGTTGTCTGTCCGACAAAGTGAGGGATGATTCTTCAGACTCCAGCCTGAGCAAGAAGGGTAGTTAGCACTTACTGTCAGTACACCTGAGATAGAATAATGATTTGAAGGTTTTGAATATCAGGTAAATCTTCTTAGCAGTAAGTTAAACCTTAACTTTAATTCTCTATTTCTCTTCCACAAGAGCAAGACTCTGTAGGTCTTTCCCCAAAGCCCATAATCCTTTGCTTAACATGGAAGAGTTTTGATGCTTCATTGAAGGTGTAATTCACCTTTGTGTAAAGTCCTGCAAACCCATTAATGACTCAGGAGAGTCTTAAATGGTACATAGGCCTGTGTGTTAGAGAAAAATACCATGTTTAACTGTTCATCCCTTTATGTTAGGTCCGGAATGGGTGTAATGATTGAATAAACTATGCAGTCTCTCAAATCTATCAGCACATACTCTCTCAGTTCAGCTGGTAACTCCTGAAAGAGCTCTGCACTGCAAATGTAGGAATAATATCTAGGGTTTCCATGCTGGATATTTCCTTTTATTTTTTAATGAGAAAATATTTGAAGATGTGAGCTCACATAGGATCAATAACAGCTTGATTGGGTAGTTTTATTGGATATTAGCAATATCATGCCTATTAAAGGCTGCTGATCCTGCCTTTCAGTCCAGCTGGAGCCTGTGCTTTCAGTAGGTGAGGTTGCAGTAAATGACTGCGGTGGAGATGTCCGTGGTAGAGTGAGCCTGACAGACTGCCCTTGATAGCCTGCTCCAGACCCAAGGGCATGGTCCTGTGTTTCAGGGTACAAATATGCTGTTTAGTATCTACTGGGAGCAGACCGAGTGGAGTGCTGGTGTGAGGATCAGGGAATGTGTGTTGCACTCCCGTATGTATAGCTGATCTGCTGGGTGACCTCAGGTGCACCACACTCCCTGCTGGCTATCTGCTTGTTCTATTTGCTTGGAAGCTAACCTTTCAAAGCCAAACTGACACTGTCACCAGAATAGAGCCCCAGTTTCACCAAGGATCTCTATAGACTTGATCTCTTATAGACCAAGAATCTCTATAGACAACGTAATAATAACCAAGTAATAACCAAAATGGGAATTCAGGATTATTTTTAAGAAATGCATTGATGAACTTTTATTTCTTGACATTTTTCCTTTATAGAAGGTGCCTCATGTTGGGATCATGCAACAGAACCTTTTGACCACGACTGCTACCACATAGTACCCCAATAAGCATAACTAGTATTTTTTGTTCTTTGTGCTTATTGGGGAAGCAAAGAGAGTAAAAAAAGGCTCAGTTGAAAATGCAGGACAGAACATTAATGTATCGAACCGAGTCTGTAGAGCTGTCCTCATTGCAGAGATCCTTTGACCTATGAGTTGCAATATTCACTTCAAAGAACACTTCTTGTTTTGCAGTTGTGCTGTTGATAGAATCGGGTGTTGTTAAGATAACCTGTCAAACAAGATTATTGTCAAAATGTTAACCTGAAGAGAAAAAAAAATTCTTTTCCCAATTATAGCAATGCTATCCTATTTGTAATAATGCTGTGGAATTCTGCTCATCTTCTTAAATATTTCTGTGGAGTTCAGTAATTGGGACAATATAGCTCGAGGAAGTGCTTAACGCATTCTGCTATCTTTGGAAGCTGACAGGTGCCATAACTACAGCATTGTATGTATTTCTTAATTAGTAGAGATTTACAGATAGATTTTTAAGCATTTTAATCTGTCAATTCCACTTAGTTAAGCTGGATAATGATTTTTTATTTTTTTCCCAAATAGAATATAAACTACAGTGCCATTGGGAACGTTACAGGATGTAAGGCTTGTTACAAAGTATGTTATCTCCAGGATCTTTTCAAATTAGGAAGACTATACTTTTTTTTTTTTCCATTCTGCAGGATGATATCCTCATAATTGGGTGGTAGTAGATCTTACTCCTTGCTACTTGGGTGTATGAGAAAGCAATTCAGATCACAGCCGATGTGCCCAAAGAGTCTTCTGTGATATCACTGCTATATCTGCAACTGCTTTGCTTTGCCTATTGCACCCATGAGATATTCCTTATTCTTGTCAGCACTCTTATAATGAAAATCAGCAGATTTTCTTACTGGGGTTTTTCTACCCAATTTTAGCCATATGCAATGTAAATACCTCACCTACAGTAGTCATTTATGCTACTTCTCTCATCAATGCAGGGATGGACTTCTCCAGCAGGGGATACACCCTTCCTGAAAATGTAATGCCTCACTTGTAGGAACCATGGACTGCAGTTGCTTATTCTTTTTCTGCTTGTATCCTTTCAGTGTGAGTTACAGAGTCACATTAGTTCTATTTCTTCCTTCTCCAATGCAGTCTTGAGGAGGACTTTTTTTTCTTTTGAAAAGAAATATATTTTTCTTTGAGGACTATTTTTCCACAGGTACATATATTTAAATGATTCATATTTTATTGGCAGCGCTGCTTCTAGCAGCAACTGTTGTTTCCAAGTGATTCTCCCTAATTTTTTTGCTCTCCATTTTATTGCAAAGATGCATAAACATTTTGTTCAAGTTTAGTTTCTCAGACAGTCTATTGACATGAATAGAATTGAACGGTGGATGAACCTAGCTAAGTAGGGTTGCATGGAAATACCATTGGAACAGAATTTGGCCCTGGAGATTTCAACCCAAACTTTATTTACCTAAGGTCTTCAGTGATGTTATACTGAATCAATTTCAAGAGTAGTGGCATAATTCTATTATTTTTATAGCATGTTAATATAATATAGTGGATAATCAAGGTCACTGCCAATGGAATACACAAAATAAATTACAACTGAGCAAATAATTTAGCTGATGAATTTGTCCTCTTTGCCTCACAGGATGTCCATAACCACAGAATGGTTTCTTCAGATGGTCTTGCTATTTGAGCTAGATGACTTCTTAAGTTAAGATCTATCTCCACAGATCGTTTGTTAAATAATTTTATGGTGAGCTTACTGTATCTAATATTACAAAGAAGAGTTAGTGATTACAACTTATATCACAATGAAAGAGATTTGCACCAAAGATTATTGCCTTGTATTTTTCAAATTTAATTATGTGTGCACAGCAGTTATGATGGCTTGGCTGACAGACAGTAACTTAAGTCATACTAACTGAATTTCAGTCCAAATCTGTAATTGTGATTGATCAAATAAATTATATCTTCATTTATATGTATTGCTCACTCCGTAATTACTCATTTACTGAGTATTAAAGCATACACAGTACTTTTATAGACATGTATTTGCTCTGTGTTGAATGGTTCCAAATTCAAACACTTCCAAAATCAGTGAGACTTTGATCCTTTGCCCTTTTTTAGGGCCATATCTCAGCTTTTTCAAGGTTCTTAGATATCTAAAGCTAGAGTTTTATGTAGTTAGGGTGATTTTCAGTGTTTCTTAGGATTTAACTGTCAGGAAATTAACCAAAGTTTGGGGCCTAAATTGTCTGTATCATTAGGTATTTGTCTGTATCATTAGTGCATCATTAGGCAGCAAAATCTAATGTCTGGTGAGATTTTGATGCCCAAGAGAGGAATTGCTCAAAATCTAGTTTTCTGAATTGGGAACCCCAAACTTGAAAGCCTCAAACGTCACTAGATACTTTAAGAAAAAATATCCTTCAGCTCTATAAATATCTTTCAGAATTAGAGAGATTTGCCTGTTATTCCATGTGATCTAGGCTTCTTTTTTTCAAAGGAAAGAGTCTATGAGCATGTCCTGGCCAGGACTTTGCCCTTTTTGTTTTATATTCCTTCAGTTTAGAGGAAAATACCCTGAAATGTGAGAATTTCTTGATCTGGAGAGGTGTATGAAGTGCTACTAGGGATCAGGTGGCATGTGAGGCTATAGACTACATAGTTACACTGTAAATTGGTAGGAAATCTTTAGGTCTTGCTGTACTTGAACATTGTAAGTAGCAAGTCACAGCATAGTCTGTCCAACTGTAAGTTAATTCAACTATTCTTTTGTGTCTGGATAATCAGAGGCAAATTAATGCTAACCAAAGTTAAAACCATCCCAGTAGCTGAGGTACCACCCTGGGTAAATGTGAAGCACTGAAAAGGATGTGTGGTACCTCCCAGAGCGTGGAGATTTTGTGTAAGAATCTGTTGATGGCAACTGAGAAAGTGAACCTTTGTTATCTGCTTGTTTCAATTTGTAATAATGGGGATCCACATCCCCCTAAAAACCTTTTAGGGGTTGTTCCAGAAGATGCTGAAAACCACATCACTGAGCTATGTCTGACTTTTGTAGCCTTGCTCTCTCCAAGGACCCTGTATGCAGCCTTTGCCTCTCCTTGTGTAGCTGCAGGGGCTCTGCAGCGTGCTTGAAGAGCGGGGATCTGCTCTCCACTCTCCGGCAGACAATGCGCCTGGGACCTCATGAACAATGTGTGGCTGCAGAGGCGCTGGCTGGAGACCATCTCCAAATTGGAGCTGGAAGAGTTGGATCCTGTTGCTTTGTTTTTTATTCTGATGTTTATATCCTCTCCACGCAGCTTTCCTTATGATTAGCTTTTATTTGGCCCTCGAGCTTAACATTTGGAACTTTTATTTGTTGGGTTTATTTGCAGCGTTTTTTTGTTTATTTGTTTTGTTTTGTTCCATTTCATTTTCTGTTCTATACAAGTTCTTATCCGGTAGCTGATCAGAATGACTGAGGCAATTAAAGCAACCAAGTAACTAACATCTGGTATGTATTTGCTGACTTTCTTATTCCCTCTCCAGGCAAGAAGTGTGTGCTTTGGAATGTTAGCAGTTTATTATATTATATATGAATACTTTTTGTTTCCAGAAGACAAGATCAAAAATGTTAATGCTGCACTTCAAGTAGAGAGTTGTGAAGTTTGTGGTAGCTCTGTGTTCTTAGGATGTTCATGACACAGGCTTTGGCACTCCAGGAAAGCTTCATTTCCAGCTGGGCACAGTTTTGTGCTTGAATAAGAGAGTCCACTAAGGGGGTAAAGGGTTCTCCTGAGCAGCTAGTGTATTGTCCTGAGAGAGTTTGTCATCTGGGGCTGTTACCCTGGGGCTCTAGTTACTTGTTTAAATGCCACAAATTGTTTGGATGATGCTTGGCACAACAATGTCTTTGTCCATGGTTCATGAATCAAGGTCATGCAAGCCAAACAAGAAATTCTTCAAATCATGAAGCTCATCACTTCCTCATTTTCTTGAAAATTTTCTGTGTCTTCTTGGCTTAATCTAAAAATCACTTAATAGCAGGACTGCAGCAGTTTCCAGATCATGGCTTTCTGAAGCAGGTTCCATTTTCTCTCTTGCTCATGAACAAATTACAGTTACAGTGCCCTCAAAGCAAAGCAGTAAATTGTTGCTTACTGGGTTTATTATAGAGAGCAATTACATGGAGGCACCATTAAAAATATCATCTGCATAATCAATATGGGTTTATATTGCTGTCTCAACCGTAAGTCAGTCTAGTGTGCTGGGGATTTGCTAGACACTAATTCTGGCTTTATTTCTTTCATCCATTTCTGATTTAGCAGGGCTTTTTTCTAGGTGTTTTTTTGGGGGGGATGGCTGTTTTTTGGTTGCTTGCTTCTCAGTTCTGATACAAATATAACTGAGATTTGTCCCAGCTTGTCCTTCTTCTTGTTTTTCTTACGGTCAGAAACCCCCCTTCCCACCTCAGAAATTCTTTGATCTTGACTGTCTTTCATATTATTATGCCAGTGCTAATGGAAAGTGAAATGGCGATTTTACCCACTAAAAGTTCGTCAACAAATAGAATTGGTTTGTTTTTGAATATTTCCTGACACTCACCCAGAGTCACTTCCGTCCTTGAAAAATTTGGGGCGAATTCACACTTCTGTGACAAACAGCTTGGCTGCTGCTCCTGAGCGCCGTGCGACGGTGTCTTGCAGCACGCGCTTGGGTAGGTGTGGTGGCCAAACCTGCCTACCGCTGGGCAGAAGCTGCTGCAACTTTTTGTCTCCAGCTCCAGACAGGAGCTGGGCAGGGAATATATTGCCAGAAGGCACACGCACACATACGTTTGTTACATGTCAGGCTGTGCAGATCCACACAGGTAGGCAGAACCAATGGCCTCATCCAGTTCTCCTCCCCGTCGTGATGCCTCTGCTCTCCTCTGCTTGTGGAGACGGATGTTGGATGGGCTGAGCACTCTCCCATGGCTTGGGGCTAGTCGGGCAGGAGGTTTTCTTGGTTCTCCCACCTGCTCCTGCTGTTGGGAAGGGGGCTGAAGGGAAACACTTGGAGCCACTGAGTCTTACAATAACTCTTTCAGATAGCGAGTATTCCAGACTATGTACGAAGGTGTAAATTCAGTAGATAAATCACATTTCTTTACCCGGTTTACCATTCTGTTAAATGGCATATTTTCTGCCTTAGGTAATTGGAAAGTAGTATGTCTCAGACAGTGTACTCCCTCTTCTCCCATATCTTAGCAGGACAGGAACATAGAGAATTTATGTTTTAAACTATTTTGGGCTTTGGAGAAATTGTTTAAAGGAATTTGTAATGTAGCCAAAAAGAGAAGTGGTTTTCCACATTTTTCAAAGGCCATTTTTCTTTCACTATATAAATAAAGCTCACTGTGGATACAGATCTGTTTTTACAGAGCTAATTACCAGAACAAATACATAATTTCAGCATCTTCTGGGCTCGGTTGTTCAATTGTTATAGGTGTCAGTAGTCTTCACATACAGGAAGATACCCATTAGGTTCTCAGTAGTCTTGATTACAATGAGTGCTGGGAATTAGTAGCAGTAAAATACCAGAGTGATGAAGCTTCAGATCCTGCATTCTTGTGTGTTGGACTATGGGAAAACAGTGCAAAGAAACTAGTGAAAAGAGAGAACAGTGCTGATCTCTAGTGAAGTTTGTGACAATCCTCTCCAAAAAGTTCCACTTGAGGAGGTTAAAGGTAAGGTAAGAAAGAAGATTGTGAGTCAAAAAGTCCTTTATAACTTCCCCCTGAACAGAGTCTGTATTAAAACCTAGAGTGTCTTAAATAGTTCCCTGATTTGCTCCTCTACTACCATGAGCTCCCAGCGATCTTGTTTCTCTGGCTTCACCTCTCCTGAAGAGATGCACTGCAGTGGCCAAAGGACATTCAGACAGAAATCCTTATCTCCAGGTCAGTTGGAAGGAGATGCTGCTCCTTTGAAGAGTAGGTGTTATGAGGGATGTTTATGAACTTGAATACCAAATTACCTTGAGAGACTCATAAACCTGTAGCTGGCAATGGAGGAGATGTAGACTTACCTCAGTACAGAGTATCCACAGTTGATTCAGATCAACAGATTTATTCAGATCTATTAAGTCTTCCTTTCTCCACGATAGTCCTTGGCTCTTGTCATTTTTCTGGAGTTACAGAATGCAAACACTTCGATATCTTTACAAATTCATAGAGTGGGACTAGATGGCTCAAGGGAAATACTCTATTTATATATGTACCTGAAGGCTGAATCAAAGCTGACTTGTTCTAGGTAAAAATAAATAGGATTTTTTTTTTCTTTTGCATCCTACTTGTAAACTGGAACTTACCCTTGAGACCTGGTGTTTCAGCTGTTCATTTAGGTGCCTATTAAAGTACACAGTGACTCCTTTTTGAGGTAAATGCTGAGATTTCTTTTGCCTAAGGAAGAACTGGTCCTTCCGTGTCTCATCCTGATATGTAGCAGGGGTGCAACCAAGGAGCATGCACTAAGAATATGGAAATATGAATAACCTTAACAACCTTCCTTAATGGAATCATGATATCCTTAGGAGCAGCAAAAAGTGTTCAAATTGTAAGAGGTCCTAACTCTCTGAATCTTAACAGGCATTATTGCAAGACAAATCGAAAGGTAGAGAGGTACAGAAATTGCTGATTCCTGAGTAGCTTACCCCAAGACATTAATGAACACCATAGCACTTTCATTGCATGATGCAATCCCATCTGTTAGCAGCTGTCTTGTCACATTTAAAATTAATTGGCTTCAATATTACATTGAAATATATTAGCTTATACATTAATTAATGATTAAATATCAGAGAAAAGGATTTGTTCTCCTTATTGTCAGAAGTTATGTAATCTCATGACAAGGGTAAGAACTGTCATTTGTAGAAGATTAGTGGTTTCTTAGGAGAAAAGCAAGAGCTAAATTCTTCAGGAAAAGTTAACTAATTTGCTAATAACTAGATCTGTCTTTTTGAATTCAGTTTCAGCTGAATATTTTAACTTACAGTAAAATATGGAATCATTAAATGTCAATTGCTTCTATCTGTCTGCAGGTATCCACAGTTACTTGCTGAGGCATTTTTTTTTGTGGAAATTCCATCTCTAGAAGCTTCTGTTTCCACCAATGGCATTTCAGCACCAGCTTGTCAGCATTAGCACAGCGGCTGGGGCCATGCAGTGGGAGAATATGAAGAGCTTCTGGAACTGACCAAGGACTTAAGAGGGTTGTGATACTCCGAGTGAGTAAGAAGGAAGGAAGTAAAATATTTTGAACAGAGATACAACAGAGATTTTTTGGCTATAAAAATCTCCAAATTCAGGAATTGGAAAGTTACAAAAGCTAATTATTTGACCTGTTTTCAAGAATACAAAATAGTCTTCTGTGTATGACTCAAAAAGGAAATGGATTGATATCATGACAGAAATTGCAGTCCATATAGATGTAAATAAATTGAAAGCAATGGGTTAAAAATTCCACTTTGTATAAATAATACAAGTCTACTGACTCTATAATTGAGAAATACTTTAAAGTTTTGCTCTGAATGTTTTGTTAGATTGACTAGTTTTCTGTCTTTTAACCAAGGATTTCTAAGGTCGTTTCAGTAGGTGTATCTAATGAGTATTAATTTCAGTATGATAATAGTGTACAGAGACTAGCTTATTTATAAATTCCTCTATGCTAGAAAAAAACTGATGAGAGTTAAACCATAATGTATTTCTTTCAAATTTGCTAAAGCTGATTTAATAAACCATTGAACTAATTTAAACTTGCTTCTGTGAAATGCTAAATAATGTATTTGTCCTTTCATTTCTCTTTTGTTACACTATTTCACAGTAACTGGACATGGAAAAAAGAATGTGACACATGAGCAATAATATCTTTTATTCTTTGTAGGTTCAATGTAATCTTACTGGGCACCAGCAGTGGAACTGTTCTGTTCAAAATGGTTTATGGTGAATTTTTCCGCAGACCTGGCAAAGATGCAGAACTTATCAATTTGAATGTGGGTGGCTTTAAGCAATCAGTGGATCAAAGCACCTTGCTCCGATTTCCTCATACTAGACTTGGGAAACTTCTTAAATGCCATTCAGAAGAGGCTATTCTAGAACTCTGTGATGATTATAGCGTTGCAGACAAGGAATATTACTTTGACAGGAATCCTTCGTTATTCCGATACGTTCTGAATTTTTATTATACAGGCAAACTTCACGTCATGGAGGAACTTTGTGTCTTTTCCTTCTGCCAAGAAATTGAGTACTGGGGGATAAATGAGCTATTTATTGATTCCTGCTGCAGCAATCGGTACCAAGAAAGGAAAGAGGAAGGTCCTGAGAAAGACTGGGATCAGAAAAGCAATGATAGAAGTATAGATTCTTCTAATGAAGAGTCATCTATTTTTGATAAAGAGCTGGAAAAGTTTGATAATCTGTGTTTTGGTGAAATAAGAAAGAAGATATGGGTCAGAATGGAAAATCCTGCATACTGCTTGTCGGCCAAGTTAATTGCTGTGTCCTCCTTGAGTGTTGTCCTGGCGTCCATTGTTGCCATGTGCATCCACAGCATGCCTGAGTTTCAGAGACTGGATGCTAATGACAGGGAGATTGAGGACCCCGTGCTAGAAGCAGTGGAGATTGCCTGCATCATCTGGTTCACTGCTGAGTTAGTGATCAGGCTCATCACAGCACCAAGTCAAAAGAAGTTCTGGAAGAAACCACTGAACATCATTGATTTTGTCTCTATTATCCCATTTTATGCCACTCTGGCAGTGGACACAAAGGAAGAAGAAAGTGAAGATATTGAAAACATGGGGAAAGTGGTTCAGATTCTCCGGTTAATGAGAATATTTCGCATCCTGAAACTGGCCAGGCACTCTGTAGGGCTGCGGTCCTTAGGCGCCACTTTGCGACATAGCTATCAGGAAGTTGGGCTTCTACTTTTGTTTCTGTCTGTTGGGATTTCTATCTTTTCTGTTCTTGTATACTCAGTGGAGAAGGATGACGACTCATCAGAACTGCACAGCATCCCGGTTTGCTGGTGGTGGGCAACCATCAGCATGACCACTGTTGGTTATGGGGACACTTACCCTGTCACTCTTGCTGGAAAGCTGCTTGGCACCCTCTGCATTATCTGTGGGATATTAGTGGTGGCACTTCCAATCACCATTATTTTCAATAAGTTTTCTAAGTACTATCAAAAACAAAAAGATATTGATCCAGATCAGTGCAACAATGATCACAAGGAGAAATGTAATGACCTACCATATTTTAACATTAGAGATATTTATGCAAAAAAGATGCATTCCTTCATTTCTAGCCTTTCTTCGGTAGGAATTGTAGCCAGTGACCCAGATTCAACAGATGCCTCCAGCATCCAAGATATGGAGGAAGTTTATAACACAACATCTTTAGAGAATGGTACAGGAAAATGAGTTGAATCAATTTCTCTTTATTTCTGTTTTCTGATTCTTCGTTAATGTGGACTTATAAACTTCAGTGAATTTATTAAGAGCAGTTAATTCTCAGGGTACTTAATTCTCAGCCATATTTGGACATTCTTTGCTCTGAGGATGCCATACAAGCTTCATTGTTTATATGAGGCTTTAAAATATGCCTCATATGGTAGTAAATTTTTTACACAAATAATGTTATGCATTTTTTGGGGGGAAAAAAAAGTCATGAAAATGATATTAAATGTTTTTTTTTTTTCCCCTGCAGCAATCTGATAGTTTGTACAGAGTGTGCTGTTATTAATTTACTGTTGTTCAGGTAGAGATATATTACAAATGTATAAGAAATATGGCACAAGACAGTGAAGTTTTTACCTGCAAATATATCTGAAAAAAGAAGGAATTATGTACACATAAAACTGTGCTAACACCTATAAATAATCTTAGTGTTGGGAAGCAGCTTCCTAAGTCTAGGCAGAAAATGTATTGGTACATATTGTTTTTTACTCCATAGAAGCATAATATTTATGAATTTCTTTCCAAAAGCACAATGCATTTTTATTTTGTTAAAATAAATTAAGCCCATTGTGCCTGTATTTTTTTCCAGCGTCCCACGTCTAGTATGGTCCATTCTATGAGTTCAGAAAGGGTGTAAAACACTAGTCCCAGTGCAAAGCCTAGAGCAGGACAGGAACTTATTGTACTTTTCAAACACCTTTTTTCTGCCTTTTAATTGTGAACCCGAGCAATTCTGGTGCCTGGAGAGGATCCTTCTTTTGTTAAGTCCAGCCTGGTGGCCTATCCAAAGTATATTTTTTCCTGATTTAGACACTGTAGCAAATGCCTTCAGTCTAGCTGTTGCTCCCTGCTACCTCCTTACTCTTCTCCTTTGCTGCAGGTTATCTCTGTGGCAGCTACATTTGCTAAAATCTTATGTTGGTGATGAATTTTCTTCTTTTTCTTTCTTTTTTTTTTTTTTTTTTTTTTTTTTTGTGATTGCAATCTGTTTTAGCCTCTGGATGCAAATCATCCAGAAGAATTCTTTAGGTGTGTGCCAGGATTTCTATTGCAAAATATATCCAGTAGCTGAAGCGAACAGGTATTTGCTAAGGCACAGAGACCTAGGCCCTCTCCAGAACAGAGAGGCAGGAAAAGGCGGAATGTATCAACTTGTATCTATCTACGTGGTGACCCTCAGAACTGTTGTGCACCAAAATAGTGATTCTTGAGGAGAATATTTTAAACTTTAGAGAAGCTTTAGAATTTGGCTAGTTAGTTGTTGAATGTAATAAATATACATAATGCTTCACAGCTAATTAAGGCTAATACTTCTCATAGTTACAGTTACAGCAGGAAAACTACAAGGGAAAGTTAGCCTAAATGGTTTTCATTCTTAGCGAGCAATTATCATTGCAAAGATGCAATCATATAAAATACTAAATATGTACATGCATACGAATACAATAGGAACCAGCAAAATAACAGCATAAAAATTATGCTATGTCTAAAGAAATTCTCTTGGTAACCTCCATGTAAAAGTAGATTATATTGCTGCTGACATTCCAAAGCAGTGAAAAATACTGTAGTGCAAGAAAACCGGTAAGAAATTTTTTGTAAATAATTGAGAAAAGCTGCTATTAAAAAAATCTCACCTTAGATTTAAAGCATTACCCAAGGAATATACAACCTTTTGTATTAAATCATAATGAGATGGTGACTATTATTAAATTGATAGGTTCTTGATCAATCACATGATCAATTCTTAAGGCTGTGAGAAGATGTTTAAATTCTTCTGACCTTCCTTATACATAGTTAGATTAAATAGCAAAGTGAAGTATTTTTTTTGAATGTATCAAGAGTTAGAGCATGTGTCATGCAGTCTATGCAGTTATGTGGTTTCTGGGATAAGCTCTTGACTCTTTTCAAATCTCTTTGCTGGTGTAAATCCAGTACCTTGGTTTCCTAGAGGTGTAAGGGGAACATGAGTATATGAGCTCTGTGCCAAAAGATATTCTCCTCAGGGCAGAACATCAGTCCAATAACCTGCTGCCTACTAAAAAGTGTCACAGATCTTGAGTGACAGAACGAAGTGTATTAGAATGAATACTGAGAAACTGCATGTTGTTCATACTAGTATATTTTTTGAGTAAAATAACTGGCTAGCAAGAGGTGAGTCTAAGAGGGAATTGTTTTCTGTTTAATTTGTCTTTCTTCCTTGATCTAGAGCTACATATTATCGACACATATCATCAATATCAATAGAAGGTAGATTATCAATGGAAGGTGTCTGTCTTTACACTGTCTGGATTCTCTTAACGGATGTTCTCTGTTCTCTGTAGAAATACTGCTTGGATTCTCTCCACCCAGCTGCTCCACTTCAGATATCAAAGTGCAGAAGCGGTTATTGTTCGGATATGCATTCATTTTTGAATGGTCGAGATTTATTTGTCTTTATACAAAACAGTTTCCTGGCATGTTATTAGCTTCTTTGTCTTTAGCTCTCCCTTCATTACCCAGTACTTATACAGTAGCTCCCATCTTTGCAGTGTTTTACTCCAGGAAAACACCACGGCACGGTGTTGCACTTCTTTCCCTGTTTTGAAGAGCTTCCCGTTGCCAGGTTTCACAACATGTAACACCGTGGTTTCCACAGCCCCTGCCGTTTGTGTGTGTTTGTGTTCAGAGAAAAAAAAAGATGCAAATACAGAAGATCAGGAAAAGGGAAATGGGTGAAGATAGGACACTGTCAATAGAAAAAGAACGGTAGAAAGGCCTGATATAGCCCTAGAAGAAAGGAAAAGAGCCAGAAGCCGGTAGAAGGAGTCCTTATAAAGCGCCTTCCTTTTATTTCTTCCTTTTTGCACCTCTTTTGCACCCAGGCCACCACAGTAGCGCCTCTTTCTGGCACAGTCTGGGAGGCCGCAGTTCCATTTCTGTCCTAGAAAGGCCCCTCCTGAATCCAGAAGGCACTTTCCCTTCTCGTAGCTGGAGCAAGCAAAACTTAGCTGGGAGGAAATCAGTGAGGGATTGTGCTATCCACGTAAGCAACGATTAGAACTCTTATGGGCTGCGTTTTTTGATAAGAAAAATCACGATGCAATGACTGAGCATAAACATGATCTTAATAAATGGCACATCTGTGGCGGGCTTGCAACGAAATATCACTCATTGGCTAGGCAGAATTTCGTGTCAGGCCCCATAATGTGCAGCATTACGATTTGAAAGCTGGCTCCATGCTGATTTCCATGGGAAGGGGCTGCTATCGGGGAATGCTGGAAGTCTCAGGCAGATCTAACTGGTAAGCGCAGCAGTCAAGCTAGCACTGTGCCAAGAGCTTCTGACAGGACGCTGTGTATTAATACATTTATTCATTTCCCCACGTTCTGTAACAACTAGAGCAAGTGACAGAAAACTGCTAAGCTGTAGAGAGCTTCTCTAATAGCTTCTGATTAACTGACAGTGTTTGTGAAGTTGTTAATACCTCTTCATCCAAAAGAGGACATTTCTAAAACAAAATCAAAATAACTCTGTGCTCGATGTGCAATTTGTGCCTGATAGCAGTAGTTCCATCACAGTCAGTAAAAGCTGCTGTCTGATGTTCTATAGCTGCACTGCTGTTGCTTATATTTCTGAAACATTTATGCTTTGTCAGTCAAGAGACAGCAGATGTCATTAAAACCATCTCAGCACTTTCCTGCTCCACAGTAATTGCAGCATCTCTTCCAAGCATAGAAAAATGTCATGACTTGCTGAGACTTCCTTTTTTTTTTAATTTCTTATGCAGTTGTAGTTAATTTTTCATAATGGGCCTGTGGTCCAAGGAGTGTAACAGAAGAAAAAGTCACTGTCCTCCTATCTAAGTGGCACAGCTAAGGTCATGCAGAGAGTAGTAATTCATTCTGCTTTAAGTTGATAGCAGTTACAGATAGGGAGCAAACGCCAGAGCTCTTGAAGAGATATAATTTACCTATAATTGCATATATGCCCTCTAGGCAGAGCTTGTGGAGAGATATAATATAATTAGATTGCTAAAACACGTACATGTCATTTCTTCTTAATGAATACATTGGGTGGGGGCACTCTCTGATTAGGGCGCAAGTGAAAAAGCATAATGTCAAGGGGTATCCACATACACATCAGTTTTCACCAAATCCCATATGCCAGTGGGATGAAGAGACTTTGCATCACACCCAATGTGCCCAAAACTGGTGGACTGGACAAACTGGATGAACTCCCTGGCCAAGGGAATGGGCTCCCAAGTTGAGGGCTCTTCGTGGAGAAGAATCTGCCCCTGGAGCTAAGCTAAAAAGGGTCTATCTGATATCATGGTGATTTGGCACTGGGAAAGAGGAAATCTTAACTGGTTTTGTGCTTTGTAGATTAAAACCAATACTATGCATTTTCATGTGGTGATTTTTCTAAGAAATCTGTGCTGTTTCTTCAAAACTGTTTCAAGACAGATATTGTATTACAATGGTTCAAACTTCAGTTAATCTTCTGGTGTTTAATGGCATATATATTGTCTAAGTTGCCAACTCTTTTATGACATTCACTGTGATTTCTGCTGAAAAGCCTATTATAACTAGCATATGACTATGTTACAGATTTGTATGGCCTAATTTAGTGTCATTGTCCTAGGATCTCATTAATCAGTGGAGACAGAAAGGCACCGTGGGCAATATTCATCTCCATTAACTTAAGCTATTATGTGGCTAGTCTTTTGGTTTCTCTCTACCAACGGAGGAAAGAAACCAGATTTCCTCTCAGAAGAGTACATTCCTGTATGAGGGCCCTATCTGAAGATGGATTGGGCATCTCTACTGAATGTAGAGAAAGCCTCCAAGAATTGCTTAGAATAGTTGCCTGGCATTTAAGTAGATGACATGTTCCAGTCTACCAGAGGTAGGAACCTGATTGTCCTCTTTCCTGGACCTTATATTCGTAGGAAGAACTGTGTTTCTGACATAAGCATCTCAGCTTGGGTGACATGGAGCCAGCACAAGAATATGCTTTGAAGGCTGGAGAATGCTGTGCTGAGCAGTGATAGTCGCTTGGTAGGGAATGAACCAGGGCAATATTACTAAAAATAGTTTCCCATATGAGAAAATTTGGACAAACCCCAAAAACTTTGTTAGCTGTCTGAGTTTGGAATAACCTGCAAATTGAAGTTCAGTCTCCTGAAGTAATCTAAAAGCACGTATAATAAATCACTGGATGGACAAACCAATATTGGAAAAAAAAAGGGCGGGCACAATATGCTGACAGTTCTTTTGTTTCCCACATTTGCCTTATTTCTTGGGTTTCTATAGGCAATACGAAGTATTTTTACTGTGCCATGTGCTGTAAAATCTGCCCTAGTGCCCATTAATATCAGTATAATAATGGAGTGAAGTCCTTGCATTACAGTTGTGAAGCTGGAAAAGGTTCTGAGCCTGGAGCTCAGTCCTTGAAATAGGTAATACTGATTGACTGCTAGTGTAGGTTTAAGTTTGGAGGTGTCTCAGAGGAGCAAAGGACATTGCCTGGATGCAGATAGTGGGCTCCCCCTTTCCACACTCTATCACTTCATGGGGACCACTCTGTGCCCAGCCCAGCCTACCAGGGGATGGGGATGGGGATTGAGGAGAAAAGATGTTGTGTTAATTCAAATGCTGTCACTCAGTCATAGGCAGAGATTAGTATATAGCCTTGAACCAATACCATCAACAAGAACAATATGTTTTCTTCCCACAGGTCACAGTACAATGTGCCCTTTTATTTTTCTAAGATAGCTGCTAGGTGCAGCTGTGCGATGCTTTCCCACTGCCCGGAGCTTGGATGATCATGAACCGTTACGCATGGATGCTATAAATCATCCTTGCAGGTTCTACCCCAGTTCCTGGAAACCTGGAAGCTGCAAGCGTGAAAAGAGTTCAAACAGTTGCTCTAGTCCACTATTACTTTTGACAGCATCAAATGTCATGCGTTTAATTCTCTGTACTTGATTTTAATTTTTTTTTTTTTTTAATCACTTATTTGAAGATCAGCTTAGGCCATGAGACAGGAAGGTAAATATGTTTAGCATTTTGTTCCAGGTAGTGTAATCCAAAATACACAAAATAAGTATTCATTTTTTTGGTTTCTGGAAAATGAGGTTGCATTCCTAGTATTCTGATTGTTGACCTTTGAAAAAAATGCAGTAAATACATAAATCAGAGTTCTAAAAAAACATTTTAATACTCTAAAAAACACAGAAATTCTATATGAACCAGACTTTTTTGGCATATGACAGTTTGAAGAGTCTGGTAAGTCTTCTGGGTAGAAGACAAAACACATTTTTTTCCTTTTTTTATCTAAGTATTTCAGGACAATATAGAATAATAATCTTGCTTCGCTGTCATGATTGAGAGTGTTCAGTGTAAAGAAGAGTACATTGAAGTAAAAGCTGTTAAAATAACAGCAAAAAAGATTTTTTTCTGTAGCACTCACCCCTATCCCCTATTCCCAACCTAGTAAGTTTTTATGTTCAATTTTTTTGTTAACATCACATGCAGAAATGTCAGCATTTTTTTTCTTGATGGATTTTTTTTAATAACTTTAGTGATAGGTGTAGAACAAGAAATGGCTGGGGATGGATGTGGGAAGTGTTTTAATTTTTATAATTTATGTTGTAGTTCTTTTTTTATGCCCTTGGCACCACACACTAGAATTTTTTATATTTACTGAAGATTCAAGTAATAAAAAAATATTATTTATCTGGAGACTTTTTTAGACAATAGAATCTGAAGAAAAAAAGTAGGGCATGACATTTAATTCTGGATAGATGTCATATATGTTATCATAGCCTTTGAAAATTGATCACAAACTCATCCTTGCCAACATATAAATTCATGCGTAGAAATGGTATAATTAATACATCTCAAGCTACAATACTAGCTTTTGGCAGTATTCAGTGACTAAAAGTTTAGTAGCTGGAAATTCAGGTATGAAGCTGGTTCTGTTCTAGTTGCAGCTTTTGGTGGGGTAATGTGTTTTTGGCTCTTGGACTGCCTCGGTAAATGGAAGGCTAGTGCTTTGGGTATTTTGTGTATCTAGATGTATACATACTGATTGGACAGCTGTCAAAGCGTTATTGTGCAGGCTTTTAAAAATCTGGCACAAGAGGTAGCCTCTTTTAATCTCCCGTGCTGGCACTGGTGGAGCAGTTGCTGCATTACAGCGCTGTGCGGTGCATGCAAAGTGATCTATTAGGCAATGCAGCGTGATCAGGCAGTAGAGAACATGTGCCTTTGCCAAGGGCTTTTTGAGCAGAGTGTTCATTTTTGTTTGCTTCCTTTCACTGTGTTGCCATCAGCTGAAAACTTCCAGGTGCATCACTTAATGTCTTATGTAACCTCAGGAAGTTGTAAGGTATCTGCAAGGGTCTTAGGAATCACAAGTATTCCTGGAGTGTAAACACAGGGGGAAAAGGTGGGTCATTTTTTTTTTTCCCTAGCTTTCCTATTTGGCCATAAGAGTAGTGACAGGACAAGAAAGAGAGTGGCCTAGTGGAATTTGGGCCATTCTTCAATGAAGCAAGAGTCTGTTAAGGCCACTGTTAAGTCCATGTCAGAATACATTAGGGGTGGAAAGAGGAATCTGAGGTCAGAGTAGGGAGTCTCCATCCCAGACAGGCCACGGAGCACAGGAGTGCTTCATGTTTGGGATGTTAAAAAGAGGACTAGGCTGCAGCCTTCCTTGCACTATCCTCAATGTCCTTCTGAGACAGATACCAATTTTCCAAAGTTTTAATGCTTCTCTTGTCCTGGAATCAGATGCACTGAGAGCAGTTGGAGGGAAGTAAAGGAGTGGGAGAAAGGGGCTAATAAAAAGAGCAGACCTGCTACCAAGTTGCCTTGTCTGGAAATCTTGTCCCATGTCTTTAAGCTTTGCCTGTCCTCAACTCCTACAGAAAAATATCTTCTAAGGAACAGTACTATCCTGTAGCACAGCTTTGGCAGAGGCATCTTGTTTCCTGCATGAAGCTGAGATGAAGGCCTGTGTAGTGTAACATGGAGGTTCATTGACTTAGGCAGGACTTATGATCCTGCACCTTGTAGCACTGAAGTGGGCTTATCAACACCTAGGTCCCTTTCAGGCAAGCAGCGTGTGTTCAGCTCATCCCTGCAGTGCTCACAGCTCCTCAGCGAACTGAAAGAAAGGGTGAAGAAAATGAGGTTGGGAAAAAATGCTTTGTATTGGCAAAATCGTGTTTCTGAAATTTAATTTCATTTTCCAGGTTTCTTTTAAATGCTGGTGGCACTCTCGATTAGAAATCTAGTTTACCTTACAAAACCACTTGCATTATACCCTTGCTGGGCTAATCATTTGTTTGGTTTTGCAAAGAGTTGACTATTAAAACAAAAATGTATTGCTTTTTTTCTGGTAAAGAAAAAAGGCAGACAATTTTTCTTATTTTATATTTCTGTAGTTAGCAGAATGATTTTTCACAGAATTGCTGGATGGTTGAGGTTAGCACGGACCTCTAGAGATCATCCAGACCAACCCCAGCAGGGACACCCAGAGCACGTGGCACAGGGTGGCATCCAGGCGGGTTTGGAAGATCTCCAGAGAAGGAGACT